>MU730455.1:199796-214530 GCA_026770625.1 Nicotiana glauca
TGCAGGTTTCCTAGTGGATAGAAAAAGCACCTCAGGTATGGCACACTTCCTTGGCTCATGTCTTGTATCATGGGTTACCAAGAAGCAAAATTCAGTAGCCCTATCAACTGCTGAAGCTGAGTATGTGGCTGCAGCTTCTTGTTGTGCTCAACTACTATGGATTAAACAACAATTAGTAGATTTTGGAATAGAAGTCGGATGCATACCAATATTTTGTGATAACACTAGTGCTATAAGTATGACAAAGAACCATGTTCATCATAAAAGGACCAAGCACATAGATGCTAGACACCACTTTTTGAGAGATAATTATGAGAAAGGATTAATCTCAATTGAATTCTGTGCTACTAATAAATAAATAGCCGACATCTTCACCAAAGCACTGGATAGGAAAAACTTTGAAAGGAACCGGTTGGAATTAGGGATGATTAAGATCACCTAAAAGGAACCAGTTCAGAATGCAATGAAAAAAATTGAAGAAAAAAAAAACACATTTTTGGTTAGAAGTTCTGACTTTATGTAAATATCTAGACTAATTCTTACTCAGTCTCATACTCTAATCAGTATACTCCTGTGATGTGTGTTTATATTAATTCATTGATCTCTTACAAAGTTTTTTTCTATTTTGATATATGAGGCATAATCAAGAGAAGTTCTACTTGAAGAACCTGGTTCATCAATATATGCTCATGAGAAAAGGTCAACTATGTTTCTATACTTTTGCACAATTAGAAAAATAAATATTCCAATTATGAGTAGAAGTCCTATCCTAACCAAACTCCTAAAAATATAACCGTTGAGCATTGAACTAGTTTCATTCTCTTAGAATTCTAAACAAAACGGTATTATTTCCTAAAAACCAGCATCAATCAATTATCACTTAAAGACCGAAGTCCTAATGGGATTAGACTCCTGATTGACCACTGCAAAAAGACTGCCATTACTGCACCTAATCATACTTCACTTTAAAAACACTCCACATATTCCTATTTCAGTCCATAACCGTCATTAGGTGCTAAACCCCTGATCATCCTCCTTCTCTCTAAAATTCTCCAAAATTCCCAAAATTCTCCGCCGTGACTAATCCTCAAGAAAATCCATTAACTCCCAAACTAGCATCTCCTAACACATCTTCATCTGTACCTCCTGGCGACAACCTTAAACCAAGATTCCGCCAGCAAAAAATGTTGGCAAGAAAGACTATAGCCGATGGTGCTCTGAGAACAGCTCTCAACGAAAAATTGAAAGCAAGTCAAAAGGGGGAAAGCTCTGAAAAGGAATCATCTGACTCAAGCTCTGAGTCTGAAGCTTTTGTCTCTGCAAGCGATGGAGAAGAACGTGGGTCTTCTGACTCAGACAAGAATCAAGAAACCCCTAAAGAGCTAAATACATGCTATGTTTTTTCTGATGTAGTGGAGAAAGTAGATGATAGGTTTTTGTTGGTGGGATCTGTGAGAGATGTAAGTGAGGGAGAATCGAAGAGGAAGGGAAAGAAAAAGAAAGGTGAAATTCTTGCAATTTGTGGAGGAGTTGAGGAGAGTGGAAACAAACCAGGGGAAGTGAATCTGGGGAGGCTGCTGAAGGTCTTGTGCACCTGAGTGAATAATAAGATGCACCTAGTCCATCTGTGGAAGAAAACCTTGGCTGACATTCTGAAGAAAGTTGGAGCAAGCTATGATCCCAAGAAGCGCAAATCTTCTTCTCAAAAGGCTCCAACTGCCTCTAAGTCAACAAAGAAGAGCAAGGTGTCATCTCCTAAGTCTACTGTCCCTTCACTACCAAAGGTGAGAGCTACTAGAAGCAGGGTAAGGCAAAGTGAGGCAGAATTGCAGAAAGCCCTAGAGGCAAGCAAGGAAAAGAATAAGGAAAAGGGAAAAGCTAAAGTTGTAGAAAGTTCTATGGCTGCAGAAGAAGAGGAGGAGGAGATGGAACTGGTCTTTCAGAAAAGAGATACAACTGAGAAGGTTCCCACTCATATACCAAAGAAATCCAAGACTTCTACCAAGAAGTCTTCAGGATCTGTATCTGCTGAACCCTCCCTGGAAAAAAGAACCAGGTCTACAGTCAAAGGAAAATAAGTGAAAGTTCCTGAAGAAGAAGAAGCATGGAGTGGAGAAGAAGAAGAAGAAGAAGAAGCAGAAGAAGAAGAAGAGGAGGAATCTGAAAAGGAACAGGACAGATTTGTCCTCTTTGGCAGGAGAAAGATCTTAAAAGGAAGAATTCTGAAAGACCTGGAGGAGCCAGGAATGAAGAGATTGGTTGATGCCCTGAATGCACAGGGGTGGAAGTACATGGTTCTTCAACTGGATGGCAGGCTGGCAAGAAAAGAGCTGATAGAGTTTATGGCAAATGCCACAGTGGTGAATGGGGTTGTTACCATCTTGGTGAGGGGAGTAAAGATGCAGTTTGATGCACCTAAATTGGGCAGAATTCTAGACATACCATGTGGGGTCTATGATGACTATACTAG
Source organism: Nicotiana glauca (assembly GCA_026770625.1). Classification (NCBI taxonomy): domain Eukaryota; kingdom Viridiplantae; phylum Streptophyta; class Magnoliopsida; order Solanales; family Solanaceae; genus Nicotiana; species Nicotiana glauca. Next base: position 202,267 of record MU730455.1, read on the forward strand.
GTAAAGGTGGCCTTGTCTAGTTTCTCTCCCTTCTGCTCTCCAAATCACCAGAAATTTCTGTGATACCAAGTCTGCTGAAGAAGTGCCTGAGGCTAGGTTTGTGCAAAAGAGTGAGATAAAGCCTGAGCACAAGGTGCTTTTTGAGTTTGTGAACAAGTGTTTGCTGCCCAGACAGGAGAGAAGACACACTGCAAATTATATGGACCCACTTCTGGAGTGTCTTGTGAGATAAAAGCATATTAACTAGCCTGCTTTCATTATCAAGCTGCTGGATAGAATGATCAATGGATCCAAGGCTCATGCCACACCTTATGGGTTTATACTGACAACTTTCTTGGACAAGGTAAATGTACCATTGAAAAAGTGGGAGATGGCCTCCAGCAAAGAGCACTTTGGAATTAAAACTCTGCAGGCTTGTGACTATCTGCTAAGTGTAACCCCAGTTGAACCTGGTTTATCCTTGAAGACTCCTGTGAACAGAAAAGTTAGGGCATTGGTTCTAGAGTGTGGAACAAAAGATGTAAAAATTGCTAGGCTCCAGGCTCGCATTGCTGAACTAGAAAGTGAAAGAAATAGCCTCAAAGATGAGTTAGCAAAGGAAAAAGAAAAGAGTAAAAGGATGCTCCAAACAATGCTCAATCTTCTTCAATCCCAACCCTCTTGTTCCTCCAAGCCCTAGAACTAGTTTAGAAACCCCCTCAGTGACCCAGATTCGGGACTTTTCTCTGGGTTTTTTTTTGCTCATGGTTGGATGTTTTTTTTTTTGTGGTTTGTTTTGTAGAAACATCTCCTAATCAATGATAATGTGCTTTGTTTTCTCTTGTTCTATGAAACTTCTGATCATAATAGTTAAATTTTTTGTGAAGTTGATTATTGATTAACTAAATCATGTTTTCACTTGCAGTTGCCCCAGTGGCCATGAGTAATAATTAACATCTGGGATTCATATAATATGCAACTTTTTGATGATGCCAAAAGGGGGAAGAGATATTATGCTTTAGTTTGTATTCTGAAATAATGTTATGTTTATAACCTGATTCAACCTGGTCCTTAATGATAAGTTAAATTAAAGTGTGAATATTAAGCTGAGTTCCATAGGGACTCTAATCAATAAAAGCACAGAGTTTGTCATCATCAAAAAGGGGGAATTTGTTGGCCCAAGTTTAGATAAAGTTTTGAAGATTGACAAAATGAACTCAGTCGTGAACCAAGTCCATCATGTGAGACACAGTGTTGATATGTTTACACATATGAAATACGTGTGAAGAAGATAAGTCTCAAGGATCAGCAACAATATCTTCTAAGTTGATCGAAAAGGTTGCATAGGATAAGGAGTTAAAGTCTCCTTATGTGAATAGAACTACATCCGGATCAAGGATAAGGATTGGAGTTTGAATTGTTCTAGGACTCGAATTTGATGAAGGATCAGCAATTCGAGTTTTAATCAAACTCTGATTACTAACTCTATAAATAATAATGATTGTTATCTTTTACAGATGATTGCACATATGCAGAACTTAAACTAAATTGAGAGCAAAAGAGCTAGGCGATTTTGCAAGCAATTTGAGTGTGATTCAAGTGTGCAAATCTGAAGCTACATGAACCAAGAAAGAAGAACCAATTCCATTGTGTCTTTCTTTATTTCTAGTTCAATTGTAATAGGTGTTTTCATATTGTACCTTCCAGCTTTGTAGAAGCAATTGTAATAGGTACTTTTAGTATTCAAGTTATAGGCTAACTTGAAAGTGTCGCAGCAGTTAGAGGCTGGTTGCCACACTGGGATTAGAGTTTAATCCTTAGGCTCACAAGAGTTTGTAAATACTGTTTTGGCTCAATGATTTTAGTGGAAGTTTGGGAAAATCCTACTGAGTAGTAGGTCGTGGTTTTTTTCACCTTTTGAGCCATGTAATTTCCACGTAAAAATCTTTGTGTTCTTTATTTTATGCACTCTTAGTTCTGCAAACAGCCATAGTAAGTACATCTAGAAGAACCAGGTTCTTCTAGTGCAAAAATTAGGTACCACACAAATCACCCCCCTTCTTGTGTGTTATAAACGTTTAGAACATCAAAATCCTTTGCAATAGGAAGTATTGTAAAGTAGCTTGTAATAGGTAGATTACAAGTTAGTGAAGTTAAAATCCTACAGATGTAGGTCATGGTTTTTTTATCCCCGTATGTTGGATTTTTCCACGTAAAAATCCTTTGTCTTGTTTGCTTACTGTTTCATTAAGTGCTTTCAGTAGAACCTTGAAAAGGACCAGGTACTCTAAGATTTGGTGGACCTATACAAACTAAAAATTGGTATCAGAGTCAGTTCCTCCTATCAGGCTAACACCTAGGAAGGATCCTCATAGCGGCTCCACTAAATTTTGAAGAAGGTCAATCCATATACCAACCTCCAAAGTTTGATGGAAAATTTTATTAGTGTTGGAAAGCTAGAATGCACGATTTCATCATGTCTGAGGACTGTGAGCTATGGGACATCATTTGCGATGGTCCTTATGTTCCAATAAAGGTACTAGATGAATTTCCATTTTCAATTGAAAAAACTAGAAAAGAATACACTAAAGAAGACAAGAAATTTGTGGAGAAGAATTTTCATGCCAAGAAAATTATAGTATATGGAATGGAACCTAAATAGTACGACAGAATCTCTACATGCGACACTACAAATGAAATATGGGAGGCTTTGCAAACAACTCATGAAGGAACTACACAAGTAAAACAACATAAACCTAATACTAGTGATAGTTTCATGATGGTAGTTGAAGGTGATGAGATTGGATATGACTAAATGTTCGCTTTGATGGCTCAATCAAATGATGATGAAGACAATGGCGACAAAGAGGTAAACTTCAGGGATGTTCAGAGAAATCTGAAATCCTATTCTCCAAAAAAAACTCATGTGTTTAGCTGATGTTTTAATAACTACCTTTTATAGTCTTGAGGAGGATAGAGATTCCTTAATCTTAGAACTATAAGAATCTGAACGTACTATAGAAGACTTAGTGGCTGCATTTACTGATCATAGAAAAGAAAAGAACGATATGTTGGCAGAAATTGCAGACCAAAGGGAAACAACAGTAAACCCATTAACTAAGTCTAAACCTGAAAGTTCTGAAGGAGGAAAGGAGATCGCAAGTGAGGAATGCTTTAGGCTTGAAAATGAGGTGAAAGTTATGAGACGTAGCATGTGTGCTGAAATTGAGAGAAATGAACTCCCCCAAGCAAATCTAGAAAAAGTAATGAATGATCTTGAAATGTCTCTAAAGTGGACCTGGTCCTCCGAAGCGACCACTGCCTTGCTTACTAATGATAGTAAAAAAAGGCAGGGAGCAGTGTTCCAAAGGGAGAAAACATGTCACAATGCTCACAGTAAGAGTGTCACTGTATCTGATAACTGGCCTCGTACCCAATATGGGAATACTAGGTGCTTCAAGGAAGGTGTCCAGGCGAAGAATCAATCAGTTCAGAAAGACAAAGTGGCTGCTGAAACTGTGACCACAAAAGAGGAACCAGGTTCTACTCACAAAAAAGAACATTACCTGTATGGACTAAGAGATCTCTTATTCATCCTCTTTCTTACTACAAGGGACCCAAACTTGTTTGGGTTCCTAAAATTAACTCCTAAATCTCTTATGCAATGGAAAAGTGAAAGGAAGTGGTCAACAATGGTTCATGGATAGTGGATGTTCAAAACACATGACTGGAAACACCACAGACTTTCTCTCACTAAAAGCCTTGCAATGAGGGAGTGTATCCTTTGGCAATGGCAAAAAAGGGGTACAAGTCATTCTTGGAGTTGGAAAAGTTGGGAAGTCACTCACTCATTCTATTGAAAATATGTACTATGTCAATGGGCTTAAGTACAGTCTCCTGAGTGTTTCTCAAATTTGTGATAAAGGAAACAAGGTGGAATTCTTGTCCAAAATATGTACAGTAACTGACTTGTGACTGGTGAAACAGTGCTGGTGGCCAAAAGATACAAGAACATCTATGTTGGTGATTTCGAATCTTTACAGAGTGGTGATCTGAGTTGTCTGAAGGCGGATGAGGATGATGCTGAACTATGGCACAAAAGACTGGGTCATGCAAGCTTTTCCCTTATAAACAAACTAATTCAGAAGGACCTGGTCCATGGCCTGCCTATGTCACAATTCAAGATTCAAAAAGTCTGTGATGGTTGTGCTAGAGGAAAACGTGACGTCCTCCTTTAAGTCAAAAAAAGATGTGAGCACTTCAAAGCCACTTGAGCTCCTGCATATGGATCTGTGTGGACCTATGAGGGTGCAAAGCAGAGGAGGAAAGAGATACATTTTCGTAATCATGGATGACTATTCCAAATTCACATGGACTCTGTTTCTTAGAACAAAATATGAAACTGTTGAGGTACTTGTGGCTTTTGTGAAGAAAATCCAGGTGAAGATGGAGTCTAGAGTTGTATGCATCAGATCAGATCATGGGACAGAATTTGACAATGTCAAATTTGATGAATTCTGCAATGAAAATGGAATCACTCACAACTTCTCAACTCCCAGAACTACCCAGCAAAATGGAGTAGTAGAAAGGAAGAACAAAACTCTGGAAGAAATGGCAAGAACAATGCTAATTGACAGCGGACTTGCAAAGAACTTCTGGGCTGAAGCTGTCAACACTGCCTGCTACTTAGTGAACAGGTGCATGATCAGATCACTTCTGAACAAGACCCCGTATAAGTTGTTGAATGGAAGAAAACACATGCTGACTCACCTAAGATCATTTGGATGCAAGTGCTATGTTCACAACTATGGAAAGGATCATCTTGGTAAGTTCGATACCAAAAGTGATGAAGGAATATTTCTTGGTTACTCTTCTCAAATCAAGGCCTACAAGATATATAACAAGCGGACTCAATATGTTGAGGAAAGTGTCCATATTATTTTTGATGAATCTCTTCCACCATTTGAGAAGGGGGCTGAGGAAGATCAAGATGGAGAACCCTTGCTTGTTCCTGGTGAAGTCATTAACATGACAAACGAAAAAGCAGATATGATGAGTGAAGTGAAGGAGCCAAATGAAGACAATGCTGCCACACCATCAACAGAACCAAGTACTTCAATTACAACCACTAAAGATGAAGAAAGAGTGGTTGATGTAGTTTAGGGAACTCCACTAGCACTTGAGAGGGGGATAGAGGAAAATAAGCCAAACATATCTTCCACTTCTTAGAATGAACCTCAGACGGCCAACTGGATACATCAAATCTCTCACCCTATAGACAACATAATCACTCCTCTAGATTCCGGAGTCCGAACCAGGTCAAGAGCCAGAAATTCACTTGCCTTCTAAGCCTTTCTCTCCCTGATAGAACCCAAAACATCAAGGAAACCTTGAAAGATGCAGATTGGATTACAACCATGCAAGAAGAGCTGTATCAGTTTGAGAGAAACAGTGTGTGGCACCTGGTACCCAGACCTACAGATAGAACCATTATATGAACCAGGTGGGTATTCAAAAACAAGCTCGATGAACATGAAATTACCACAAGGAACAAAACCAGGCTAGTTTTCCAAGTCTACAATCAGGAGGAAGGGATTGACTATAATGAAATGTTTGTTCCAGTGGCTCGGATGGAAGCTATCATAATTCTAATTGTTTTTGCATCTCATATGGAATTCACTTTGTTCCAAATGGATGTCAAAAGTGCATTTTTGAATGGACTCCTTAAGGAAGAAGTCTATGTGAAGCAATCCCCAGGGTTTGAATGTCATGAGCACCCTGAATATGTGTTCAAGCTTAACAAAGCTCTATATGGGCTAAAACAGGCTCCTCGAGCTTGGTATGAAAGATTGTTAAAATTTCTCTTAGAAAATGGTTTTAAGAAAGGGAAAATTGACAATGCTTTTTTCTTAAATAAACGAGGAAGGAACTTGCTCATTGTTCAGGTTTATGCTAATGATATCATTTTTGGAGCAACAACTGACTCTCTATGTGAAGAATTTGCAAAACTTATGGGAAGCGAATTTGAAATGAGCATGATAAGGGAATTAAACTTCTTCCTGGGGTTTCAAGTAAAATAGTCCCCAAAGGGTACTTCCATTTGTCAGCAAAAATATATCGAGGAACTCTTAAAGAGGTTTGATATGGAAGCATCAAAGGTGATAGACACTCCTATTGCAACTGCCACTCGACTTGACATGGATAAAACTAGATCTTCTGTGAATCAAACAATGTATAGATGCATCATTGGGTCTCTCCTCTATCTCACTGCCAGTCGACCTGATATTGTTTTCAGCGTGGGGTTTTGTACGAGGTTTTAATCAAATCCCAAGGAATCCCACTTGAAAGCTGCCAAAAAAATACTGAGATATCTCAAAGGAACGCATGACCTGGTGCTATATTATCCATCAGGTGACAATTTTAATCTGATTGGGTATGCTCATGAAGACTATGCATGCTATCTTATGGACAGAAAAAGCACTTCTGGAATGGCTCACTTCTTGGGTTCATGTCTTATCTCTTGGGGTACAAGGAAGCAAAATTCAGTGGCGTTTTTAACAGCTGAAGCCGAATATTTAGCTGCAACATCCTGTTGTGCTTAGCTTCTATAGATCAAGCCGCAACTGGAGGATTTTAGGGTACTCACTGAGAGTGTTCCCCTTCTATGTGACAACACTAGTGCACTCAACATAGCCAAGAATCCAGTTCAACACAAAAGGATAAAACATATTGATGTGAGGCATCATTTTTTGAGAGATAATGTGGAGAAAGGGTTGATATGTATGAAGTTCTGTAGCACTGAAGATCAAATTGCTGACATTTTCACCAAAGGACTAAGTAGGGAACAGTTTGAAAGAAAAAAAGTAAGTTGGGACTGTTGAGGCCAAATTAAGAACCTGATTCCTTGTTGGATGACTCGTATCTTTAAGAGATAATTGGCTCAGAGTGTTTTATGGCCCTGTCTAACTCACTTAAATACCTATTACAGGTAAACACGCATGATGAGCATAGAAACAATAGATGCAGTGCATGTCTAATAAAATAGGATTGATTCTTTTCAAAAAAAAAATCAAAGAACCGGGTTCTTGTACTAAAGGTTAGTAGTTATGTGCATCCTTTTAATACACGTCTTAAAAAGGGTACAAAATACAACTACCATGTCATCAACTTTTCTGATCCTACTGTCACATCCTTTCAATTCAAAACATTCCATCTCCCTCTGAAACATCACAATTCTCCACACCCAACCATCATTTCAGAACAGGTGCATATTCCTCTCCCTTCATAATTATCCTCTGCTTTTAAAAACCCTCTCGTCTGCTCTTCTCAACCATAAGCCCTACTCTAGACTCACCTAAAAGGGAAAGATCATCACACTTCTTCTTCCAATGGCTGAGAAAATTTTCGATCTCTCCGCCTCAGCTGTAACTGCCTCTGACCCATCTATGGAACCTCTCATTTACATTGAGCCATGGTCACCCTCTATCACTCCTCCTACTGCAGTCACACCTTCACCAGTCTCCAAATCTCTTCCTAACTCAGAAACCCTTGAAACAAATGTTCCGTTCTCCATGTCATCTGTTGTTCCCACCATTCAAACCCTAAGTGGAGAACAAGGTCAAAATATTGAGTTCACAGAGGGTTCTGCCATCGTTGCCACCGATTCCATGGTGGTGGAAGCACCGGTTGAAGAGGATAAGAATACCGTAACTATGTTTGTAGTATCTGTTGATGGGATATTGCATGAAATTACTTCTTATAAAAATGAGTCACATAGTGTTGGGGGAGAAGGGTCCATTATGACTGTTGAATGGGATGCAATAACAGATACTATATGGGGATCACATGAGGAACCTGATCCCTCTCCAAAGGACCTAGGTCGGGACTCTCATTCCTAGAACTATGCTTCTCCTATATTCGATGTTGTGCCCTTGGAAATTCAAGCATCTGAAAATGCGATCTAGCGATGAAGAAGACCTGGACAACATGGCCCTTAACGCATTCATAAGTAGACAAAGGGTTATCTCTACAAATGAGTCTGAAATCAAGCGACCTACTACCAGGCTTCAAGTCAAAGTGGCCTACGACTCTACTCTTCAAAAGAGCAAGAAGAGTAATAAGAATAAAAGAAAAATGTTGGTGAAGGATGGGGTGCTTATAAGTGATGAAGCTATCCCTATAGCCAATGTGGAAGAAGGAACTCCTAAGGAACCCGGTTCCCTTGTTAGGCGATCCTCGAAAAAGGCAGAGCATGGTTCAAAGGAGAAAGGGTCAACATCTAAGTCCAAGATGAAAGAGGTAGTGAGTGATGAGGATATACTAGTCAAGTCCAAGGGAAAAAGAAAAGTCAGCAGAGAAAAGCTTGGGAAACGCAAGTCTGAAACTACTGAAAAACCTAGTTCGTGGAAGAAAGCAAGAAGTGAGGTCTGCCTTGGCTCTAAGCACCTGACGCATCAAGAAGTTATGTTGGGTCGTACGTTTGGCCCAACAATCTTTGAGATGGCTGGAATGTGCCAAATTCTGGAAATGGTCGAGTTTCAACAATGGGTGTATCTATTTCACATTGATGCACCTAAAGTGTATGAGAAAGAGGTACAAAGCTTCTTCACTAGTCTCTTTCCAGTTGATACTGACTATGTTTGTGCTTTGGTCAATGGGGTAGATATCATCTTTGATGTGAAATTGCTTGGCGAGATTTTGCAAGTTCCTACAGTTAGGGTTGTCACACCTCTTTTTTACATGGCGCTTACACCCCAACGAAGGGATATAAACAAAAGAGTTTTTCCAATTAAAGGACGATCGGAATGGGATTAGTTATTTAAAAATTTCAGAGTCGCCACTTGAGAATATAATGGTGTCTCAAGTCACCGAATTAATCCCGAACCGAGGAAAGTTTGACTCTGTTACAGTCTGCGAACTAGAAATCCTAGGTAAGGAATTCTGTTAATCCGGGAGAAGGTGTTAGGCATTCCCGAATTCCGTGGTTCTAGCACGGTCGCTTTAACTGTTGTATTTTGGTTTTATCTAATTTTATTACATGCTAATTATGTGCTTTTATTTATAAACCTTTTAATTATTATTTATTTGAAAAGACTTGCGACATCGTGAAAGTACGTTTTCGACCCCGTTGCCATCAAGGCACCCGTTTTCGTTAACGCACTTCGACTTTGTCGAGATTTGGATTTGGGTTGCAATCAATGCACACCCGTATTTAAGGAAATAATTTTAATTAAAATCGTGCCTAAAGGTTCTATCGTGGTGATATTTGGGAGAGGCCATTGAAATTTGCTAAAATAGCCACTCCAAATTCTAACTAATTTTTAATAGACAATTATCGAGGGCCCCGCAATTATTTTTGGGTTTAGCGAGGCTCAACTCCAAATTTAGCTATTTTAATTATTGTTATTTATTTTAAGCATTACGACGTCATGAAAATGTATTTTTAATCTCGTTACCGCCAGGGTACACGTGATTTTCAACACATTTTGATTTCGCCGAGATTTGGATTTGGGTTGCAATCAATGCACACCCGAATTTTAAGGAAGTAATTTTAATTAAAGTCGCGCCTAAAAGAGGCTAACGTGTTGTTAACTTTTGGGAAGGCCATGAAATTCGCTAAATGGCTCGTCCCGAATATCTAAATGTTAAGATTAATCTTAAAAACCAATTTAAAATGACTACGATTTTCTTATTTATTATTTGTATTAAAAAAAAATTCCTAGTTAATTAATATACTTATATATCATCGCTTCTATTTATAGTATTAAAGAGAAACCAGGCCCTCAATTTATTGGGCCTTGAAGCTAACTCAACCTAACTTAGGCAATGTTATTCGGACATGGGCCTTATATCGAATAATTGGACATCTAATGTGACTCGAAGGCTGGCCGTTCAGTTTGTCATACTGACGGGCCCAGATCCAATTTGAGATTGGGTCTTAGAATATTGGTTTTATTAACATGTCTAACTTTAAACATCAATGTAAATCACAACAAGCCAGCATTAAATCCAAATGTAGGTATACTAAGTTTGTATGTAAATTGATAATCAAACATATTATTTTAGCCATTTCGACAGTTATTTCACTCGTCATTAATTAAGGACTGTATTCATGAGCTAATCCTGGTGATAAGCAAATAAAAAATTGATTAACGCTAACAATTACAATTGATCTTTACAGGTATATGGACTGCTTCCAGTTTCCATTTACATACCGTTTATAACATCCCTTGCCTTGAATCAATAAACATGAAGCTGAACCTTGAACTTAATTACAACAGGATTTAGTTATACTAAATGCAAAACTTATATAAGCCTGAGAAAAAATTTAAAGCAGCTTAGTAGTCTACAGCACCAACAGTCTTAGTTACAGAATCGATGCTAATATATATTAGCTCAAATGCAATTTACGGCTATGCATCACAAATAGCAACAAACACACATGCAGCTTCATATGGAAGCACATTGTCGCATTTTTGCAGGGATTCTAGAATCTGAACTGATGCATATCATGGCACTAGTGAAGCAATAGATATATGTATTCAGGATATTTCTTAATTCAGAGCTGACAGAAATTATAATGTGAGATTAATTCTACACTGATTAACACCAGGATCTATAGTAGAGGCCAGCTATTGCAACCTCAAAACAATCCAAGTCTAAACAGTTACCATCACTGATCAGAATTTACTGGCTTTTAACTTAAAATTACATCAGAATTCTATTAAAATAACAGAGGGAGGATTTTACTATATATGTCAAGTTGTGAAAACTTCAGCAAGGTTCAAATATACCTGGAATTGAAAATTGCAAAAGAAGGAAGATGAATATCACAGTACTAATAGCAGCAACAACAATCAACACTGAAATTATCTCTTTGACTTAAAATTCCTTATGCAACTGAATGAAACAGTATTTTTTGGCTGATTTCTGCAGATTCTACTTTTTTTGTTTTGAAGTGTGTGAATTTTAAGTTCGAATAACAGGGGTCATTTTTTGACTGATTTCTCTCCTTTTTTTTCTAAGGCATTTGAATGCCATTTATAGGCAACACAGAAGGGTTCCTCAAATTTTTAATTTTCCTTTTAGTCCTTTTGTTAAAATTTTAATTTGGTCCCTTAACTTGTGACTTGTTATTCAAGTAAGTTCAGTATTTTTACTGAACATTACACTATAGCCTATTCTAGAAGGATCCCCACCTATTCTAATTCCTATACTACCCCTCCCCTGCTTTTGAAATTACCACTGCTTGATAACAATACCCTTTCCCATGCCCAAATTACCCTTATATTGTTCTGAATATTACAGACCAATATTACTAATTCTTCCTCTATACCGAATTTGACCAATTCACTACACTTCAGCTATAACCAAACGACTAAAGTCTAAGCAATCCGCTAACTACTTGTGAAGGTTAAAGCTACTGAGTAAACTAAGCTAATTATAATTCAACTACTGTGATTTAATTACAAGATTTTATTAGCCTTAAAGAAAGAGATGAAGCAGAAGAAAGGAAAATAACAAAGAACAAAAAATTTGTATAAATTAACATGATATACTTACCGCTTTTCGCATGGCCTTGAATTGCTGATTTTTGATAGAATCCTTCGAGATTCTTGACCCGAAACATACCTAATCATGTGTTTTCTAGAAGAACCCACATGATTAGGTATACTCAGGTCAGGAATCATACGGATAAAAAAAAGCAGAAAATTTCAAATCATTATTTGAGTGGTTCTGGCCGTATTTGAGCCAAGAAACCACCATATTAGGATAGAGGAGGTCGAGGCGAACCTATGGTGTAAAAATAGGTCAGTTTGGCATATTTAGTGTTCGCCGGAGTAGGGTTCCGGCGACACAAAACGTTATATTCGAGGACTTAGGGATTGATTTGAAGGAAAATATTTATGGGAGTGGAGAGAGGATGGTGAGGGCATTTTATGGTGTTGTTTTGATGGGCAACGGCGTTGATGGCGATCCCCGCCGGCGAGACAGTCCGGCGAGGGCTTATACGAGGAAGGAGACCAATGCTGTCTCTAAGCTTATACAAACATGATATATACATTAAATGTATGTATATAGTCTCCTCAGTTCCCAGCCGTTGGATCAGATGAAATAGAAGGTCGAGATTTAATTAATCCAACGACGTCGTTTTGTTTAATTCACGCTTTAGTCTCGTCCGTTTGATCAAGCGAGATGGACGGCTGTGATCACTTGACTTAAACGACGTCGTTTTATCTATATAGGCACCGCTTCATCTGATCCGTTGATTAGCTGAATCAACGG
>MU730458.1:0-21544 GCA_026770625.1 Nicotiana glauca
GACAACTGACAGTCGTATCTCCAATACTATTTCATAATATCCTGCCATAAAGGCAAATTGTAGCAGATTATAACAACAACGAACTAGGTACGTTCCAATAGGACCACGACACCCCATCATAGAAGAAAGCTCCACCACACTTGCAATTACCAAGTCTCATTACTTTCACTAGCCCACATCTGACCATTCTTAATCCGACTGCCTTTTTCCTCTGNCTCATAAGCATCATGACAAATAACTATACCGAAAAAAATCATAAGCAGTCCTGTTACGGAGCTGAACAATAGAATATCCTCCCATAAAGCGATTATAATAGTCCAATTAACTATACCGGAAAAATCATCCGGCACCACATTTGTAGTGCCCATTTCAATTCTTTAAATTCTCAATTTCTAGCAAGCGCTCGCGTCGCGTAAAATTGAGTGAGAAAGAAATCAAGGCATACGCCTCAAAGGAATCGAACCGCATGATAAAGAAATCAATAAGGGAAGTACTCCTAACAGTCCTGCAGCCTCCCGAGGATAAGTACAGATGTCTCTGTACCGATCCGCGAGACTCTACTAGACTTGCTCATGACTCGTGAGACCGACGGGAACCTAGTTCTCTGATACCATGTTGTCACGACCCAAAATCCACTAAGGGTTGTGGTGGCGGCGGACATCGCTGTCAGGCCAGCCAATTAGATTACCAATTAATTCCCTCTTTTTATACCTTTGAAAATCTAAGGTTTTCCTTCTATTTCACATAAAATAAGATCATTTTCCTGAATTCAAACTTAAATAATACCAATTGGTACAAAGATTTACTGAAACCATCCCAGAAACCTGGTGTCACAAGTGCATGAGCAACTACTGATAAAGACATAAAATACAACACAGCATTCGTCTGGAACACAATGAACAGAAAAGAAATACAGTTACTAGAAAATGACTTTAAAGAGCTACGGGCCGCCTTGCATACTGCAGCTCACCTAGTCCCCGAATCGTCCGTGTTTTTGCGCCCAGCAAGCCGCTAATGCATCAAGTACCTGTGCAACAAAAATGCACAGAAGTGTAGTATGAGTACGTAATCAACGTGTACTCAGTGAGTATCCCGCCTATTCCCGAAGGGGTAGAGAAGAGATGGCCAATTCCGACACTCACTAAAGGTCAATTAGCAATATTCTATAAGTGCGAGGGAAAATCATGGATTTATATAAAATTTCAAGTTGTGAAGCCAGAAAACAGGTAAACACCTCCAATAACAAATCAAGGGCTTCTAAGGTTTATTCTTTATTAATTTATCAGTTCATATAAAGCCAAGTAGGGCCAATTCCACCTTTATAAATTTCCAAGTAATAGATAAACATGCGCAAATCACGTCGAGGTCGACGGCCCGCTCCAACAGAATGTAAATTGTGCACTGCCGAGGGTCGAGAGGCACAACCATAGATGCATCTATTATCACCGAGGCGTTCGGCCCGTTCCATAATTAAACACATATCCTTCTCGCGAATCATCCATGCTACGCAGGCACACATAAAGTACATGCTCAATCAGTCACATAAGAACTTATCGGGAAATATTTATTCAAATGAAACCAATTCCCCTTTAACAATTTAAGAAATGAAGTTTAATTCTTTTAGAAATTTACTTACTAATTCGATGTGAGTTAAGCAATTCAAGCTACCAATGCGTTCACAATTCATCCACGTATACATGCTTTTGAGTCCTAACTACCCGGACAATAGCATAATAGTAGCTACGCACGGACTCTCGTCACCTCGTGCGTGCGTAGCCCCCACAAATAGGAGCACATAACCATTTTACTCACCTATGGGGTAAATTCCCCCTCACAGAATTAGAAAGGAGACTCACCTCGCTCCGAAGACTCGCAACCGGCATTCTACATCCTTCCGAAGGCTTGAACCAATGCACAATGCGCCAAAACTAGCCAATGATCATACAAATCCATTAATATATGCTCAACTATACCTTACAACTCAATTTATAACCATTCCTAACCCCGAATGATAAGTTGACCAAAATGCCCTCGGGCCCACGTGCCCGGAATCCGAAAGTTTTCAAATATAAAAGTTACCCATGACCTTAGGAACTCAAATATATGGTTTTATCCTAATTCCATACTCAAAATCGTGGCTAAAATCCAAGATTACAATTTTTCTAGGTTTCCAACCAAAACCCCAATATTCACTCAAATTCCCATGTCTAATCCTATGGTATAATCTTGCATTTAACTTGGTAATAAGTAGGAGTAGCTTACCTTAACATTGATGGTGAAAACCCTCCTTGAAGCTCTCCAAAAATAGCCCCATAAAGTCAGACCCACCGCTTCTGCGGTTTCGCATCAGCGGATCAAGGGCCGCTTCTGCTGTCCTTCCTGCCCCCGCCCTCGTCCGCTTCTGCGGTTTCTTCTTCGCTTCTGCGGGGCCGCTTCTGCGGTCCCATTTCCGCAGAAGCGGAAATACCAAATACCAGCAAACTCAGCTCTTCAAAAATCCAATTTTTGATCCGTTAACCACCCGGAATCCACCCGAGGCCCCTGGGACCCTAACCAATCATACCAAACAATCCCAAAACACGTTACGGACCTGCTCGAGGCCTAAAATCATATCAAACAACACCAAAATTATGAATTACACCTCAATTCAAGCTTTATGAACTTTGAAGTTTCCAACTTCTATTTTCGATGCCGAAACCTGTCAAATCACGTCCGATTGACTTCAAATTTTGCACACAAGTCATATTTGACATTACGGACCTACTGCAACTTCCGGAATTTGATTCTGACCCCGATATAAAAAAAACTCAACCCCCCGGTCAAACTTTCCAAAAACCTTCAACTTTCTATCTTTAGCCAAATGGCTTCAAAATGGTCTACGGACCTCCGAATTCACTTCCGATCGCGCCCCCATTTACAGAATCACTATACAGAGATATTCACAGTCTCGAAATTCCAAACGGACGTTGATAACACCGAAATGCACTTCAAACAAAACTTATGAAATTTCTTCTAAAATACTAACTTCCACAATAGGTGTCAAAACGCTCCAGGTCTATCCAAAACCCACTCTGGCCATACGCCCAAGTCCGAAATCATCATACAAACCTGTTGGAACCTTCAGATCCCAATTCCGAGGTCGTTTATTCAAAATTCCAATCCTAGTTCATTCTTTCAACTTTAAGCTTCCGAAATGAGAATTCTCTTCCCAAATCAACCCTGAACTTCCCTAAATTAAATTTCGACCGCGCGTACAAGTCATAATACTTAAAATGAAGCTGTTCATGGCCTCCGACTGCTGAACGGAGCGCTAGTGCTCAAAACGACCGGTCGGGTCATTACAGTTGGGGAGAAGGTTCTATTGAAAGTTTCACCCATGAAGGGTGTTATGAGATTTGGGAAGAAGGGCAAGTTGAGCCCTCGGTTCATTGGGCCTTTTGAGGTGCTTCAGAGGATTAGGGAGGTGGCTTATGGGCTTGCTTTGCCACCCATCTTGTCCAGTGTTCATCCATTATTTCATGTTTCTATGCTTCGAAAGTATGTCGGTGATCTATCTCATGTCTTGTATTTGAGCACGATACAGTTAGATGGTGATTTGACTTATGATGTGGAGCCAGTAGCTATTTTGGAGCGGCATATCCGAAAGTTGAGATCAAAGGATATAGCTTCATTAAAAGTGAAATGGAGAAGTCGGTTCGTGGAGGAGGCTACTTGGGAGACCAATCACGAGATGTGGAGCAGATATTCACACCTATTTGAGGCTTCATGTATGTTTCTAGACTCGTTTGAGGATAAACATTTGTTTAAGAGGGGGAGGATGTCAACCCGGCCGGTCGTTTCGAGAGTTATAGCCCCGTTTCCCCCATTTCTGGTTCCTTTTATGTTTTTCAGCTATATTTTATCGTATCGTATTGTTTGGTTCGGGTCCGGAGTGATTTCGGAGTGGAATGAGACACTTAGTCTCCTATTTAGAATCTTAAGTTGGAAAAGTCAATCAGATGTTGACTTATGAGTAAACGATCTCGGATTTGGATTTTCATGGTTCGATTAGCTCCATTAGGTGATTTTGGACATGGGAGCGCGTCCAGAATGTGATATGGATGTCCGTGGTAGAATTAGCCATGAATTGGTGAAAGTTGGAACTTTAGTAATTTTGGTCGGCAGTGGAAATTTTGATATCGGGGTCGGAATGGAATTGTGGAAGTTGGAGTAGGTTTGTAGTATCATTTGTGACGTGTGTGAAAAATTTCAAGTCATTCGGAGGTGATTGAGTAGGTTTCAACGTCGTTTGCGAAATTTGGAAGTTTATAAGTTCTTAGGCTTGAATCTGAGGGTAATTTGGCGTTTTGATGTTGTTTTGAGTGTTACGAAGGTTCAAATAAGTTCATATGTTGATATGTGGCTTGTTGGTATGTTTTGTTGAGGTCCCGAGGGGTTCAGGATGATTTCAGGTGGTTAACAGAGAGTTTGGAACTTCAAAAATGCAGCTGAAGCTGTTGGTTCCGTGTTAACCGCACTTGCGGAGTTGGAACCGTAGGTACGAGGACCGCAAATGCGGAGTATCACTTGGGAATGAAGAACCATAGAAGTGGGCAAGTCCCGTAGGTGCGCACCCGTAGGTGTAATATTTTTGGCCGCATATGCAGATTTTGAGGAGTATGTGGAATCCGCACCTGCAATGGTTTTTCCGCACGTGCGGCGTCGCAGAAGCGTGCATTTTGACCTAAGGTGCAGTTTTGTTGGCAGAACCTATAAATTGAAGCCTTCGCGAATTTTTCTCATTTCCATCATGTTTGAAGATGTGTTTTGGATCTTTTAGGGTAATTTCGAAGAGGGATTCAAGGAATTATCAGTGAGGCAAGTTTCTTGAGCCCTAATACTCGTATATGTGGTGATTTCCTGTGTCTAATCATGTATTTAGTGAAGATTAGGGGTGTAAATGAGGGGTTAGGGCTTGGAATTTTGGAAAGTTTGATTTAAGGATTTGAGAAACCATTTGATGTCGGATTTTGATGAATTTGGTTTGGGTAGACTCATGAGTGAATGAGCTTTCTAGTTTTGTGACTTTTGTCGGATTAGACCTGGGCTCGAGGGCCGGGTTTGAGTGCATTTCGGGATTTGTTTCTAATTTGATAGTTTTTCTTGTGAAATTCATTCCATTAGCACATATTGATGGTATTGTATTGATTATGAATAGATTCGGAGCATTTGCAGACCGCCTCGAGGGGAAAGAGCATTACGGAGTAAAGATTTGATCGTTTGAGGTAAGTAACAATTGTAAATCTAGTCCTAAGGGTATGAAACCTCGAATTTTGTGTCATGTGACTATTTTGAGGTGATGCACATGCTAGGTGACGAGCGTGTGGGCGTGCACTGTTGGGGATTGTGACTTGGTCCGTCCAGTACCTACTATAAAGTTGAATATATTGTCAAAATGACATGTTTCTTACTTGTTTTAGAAAGAATTGTTGTAAATCAGACTGGATGCCATGTTTAGGCCTTATACCAGTGTGGTTTGGACCTTAGAGGTGCCACGACCCGGAATTACCACCCTTGGGAGTTATGATGACACCTACTAATGTGAGCTAGGCAAGCCAATTATTTGAACAATTTACCGTTTTACCCATTTTATATCCTTTAACAGTCACGAAGAAATAACATTTAAACAACAAAATTAACATAAACGGAAGAAAAACATTAAGCTATCTGAACATGAATATCTAATACAATTGTTTGAGTCTCGACTACCCAGAACTGGTGTCACAGTTTCACAAACGGTCTAAGAATACTACAAATAAAGGTCTCAAAGAAATAAATACAACACTGTCTCTAGAAATGCATGAAATAAATAGGAAGAGTAGATAGAAGAAGACGCCAAGGCCTGCGGACTACCTCGGGTCGCCTGATGAGCTAGAATCAACAATCCCACCGCGGTCCGAAGTCTACACCACTGAGGTCTACACAAAATAGTGTAGAGTGTAGTATCAGCACAATCGACCCCATGTGCTGGTAAGTGCCTAGCCTAACTTCGACGAAGTAGTGGCGAGACTAGGACCAGACTATCAAATAAACCTGTACAGTTATATAATATATAGCGAAAAGTAAAGCAGGTATGAGCAAGTAAGGATGGGACGGGGAAACATGCTTTGGGGAATAACAGGTAAAAATAGAATATCAAGAGAACTATAAAGGAATCAAAATCCAACCACTAGCAAGAATAAGGAAAACAAAGGCAGATTTAACTTTTTTTTTCACATCTTGTTGCAGGCGTGCAACCCGATCCCACTTCCTGTATCTCGTGGCAGGAGTGCCACTTGCTCCCATTTCATGTATCTCGTGGCAGGCATGCCACCCGCTCCCATTTTATGTATCTCATGGTAGGTGTACCACCCGCTCCCGTTTCATTTATCTCGTGGAAGGCGTACCAACCGCTCCCATTTTATTTATCTCGTGGTTGGCGTACCACCTGCTCCCATTTCATTATATCTTGTGTTAGGCGTACCACCCGCTCCCATTTTATTATATCTTGTGGTAGGCGTACCAGCCACTCCCATTTCATTATATCTTGTGGTAGGCGTACCACCCGCTCCCATTTCATTATATATTGTGGTAGGCGTACCACCCGCTCCCATGCACAAGCCAACAATAATCACAAGGAATCCCGACAAGGGAACAATAATATCAACAAACATTACGGTAAGGAAACAATGATATCTCAACAATATCCCAGCAAGGGAGAAACAACTATAACCAAACTTGTTACAACATCTAACTACCCCATCTATAACTAAACTTGTTACAACACCTAACCCGAGGAATCATCAACCTAAGCATCCGTAATATCAAATAAGAACACAACGCAAGGGAACCACAACTCAACAATAGCCCATCAAGGGGCAATATAATGATCTCTTCTCTTTCTCACTTTTACTTCACATTTCACTTCACAACTCGTGCCAATGCTCTAGAGTTTCAATTATCACTAATACTTTCACAATTCGTTATACAACTAGAGCCAACACTCCTCAATGTTCATAGGTCACGATTCTTTCCACAACTTATCAGAATAAATATAAATCTTCACCTAGGCATGAATAATATAATGAAGTCATGAAAATCACAATATAAGACTCATGGTCATGCTTGACACCAACATATAGATACTCGTCACCATGCATATACGTCGTACTCAACAAGAAGCAAATAGAAAATAGGACACAACTCCTAATTCCTCAAGCTAAGGATAGACCAAACACTTACATCCATGCCACAAACACAATTCACGATTCAATTATATCTTTACCCCTTGATTCCACCACCAATTCGCTCGTATCTAGTCACAAGTTACTTACTTACATTAATAAACCCTAAATAAATTAACCCCAATGCATGAAAAAATGAGTTTTCCAAAGTTTTACCCAAAAAGTCAAAAACTGCCCCCCGGCCCATATGGTCAAAACCCGATTACCCATTCCCCCACGAATTGAAATATATAATTTGTTTTGAAATCGGACCTCAAATCGAGGTCCAAATCCCCAATTTTTGAAAAACCTAGGTTCTACCCAAAACACCCAATTTGCCCCATGAAAATCTTTGAAGTTGAAATCATGTTAAAAGATGTTAATAATTGAAGAAAACTAGTTAAAAATGACTTACAATTTATTTGGAAGGAAAGTTGCTCTTGAAAAATCGCCCTAGTGTGTTTATGTTTTGAAACGATATGAAAATTGCATTTAAAATCGGCTAAGTATAAAAGTTGCAGGTCTCAGTTATGGGAATTACGAACAGGGGTTCGCAATTGCGAACCAACCTCTATTGGCTTAGGAATTGCAAAAAATATTTGGGAAATGCGAACCTGGGTATTGCGAAAAAGTTTGGGAAATGCGAAGCCTGGGAATTGCGAAGGGAGTGTGGGAAATGCGAACCTGGGAATTGCGAAGAAGTTTGGGAAATGCACAGCCTGGGAATTGCGAAGGGAGTTTGGGAAATGCGAACCTGGGAATTGCGAAAAAGTTTGGGAAATGCGAAGCCTGGGAATTGTGAAGGGAGTGTGGGAAATGCGAACCTGGGAATTGCGAAGAAGTTTGGGAAATGCACAGCCTGGGAATTGCGAAGGGAGTTTGGGAAATGCGAACCTGGGAATTGCGAAAAAGTTTGGGAAATGCGAAGCCTGGGAATTGCAAAGGGAGGTTGGGCAATGCGAAGCTTGCATGCCTGCATTTCCTAAAGTCCAAAATTTCACCCCGTGGCATATCCAAAACTCACTCGAGCCCTCGGATCTCCAAACCAAATATACACACAACCTCAAAAACATCCTACGGACTTATTCGTGTACTCAAATCACCAAAATAACATCATGAACATCGAATTAAACCTCAAGATCAATGAAATTTCTCAAAACTTCTTTAAACATCACATTTGCATTTAAGGTCCGAATCACGTCAAATGGATTCCGTTTCTTTCCAAACTTCACAGAATTATCTTAAATCTTATATACGACCAGTACCAGGCACCGAAACCAAAATACAGGCCCGATACCAACATGTTCTAATCAAAATTCATTTCCAAACCTTGTAAATAATTTCAGAAAACAATTTCTTTCAAAAATTCATTTCTCACGCTTGGGACCTCGAAATTTGATTCCGGGCATACGTCCAAGTCCCATATTTTCCTACGGACCCTATGGGACTGTCAAATCACGGGTCCGGGTCTATTTACCCAAAATGTTGACTGAAGTCAAATTAATTTATTTTATAGTCAAAACTTATCATTTTTCACAGATTTTCACATTTAGGCTTTTCGGCTACGTGCCCGAACTGCACACACAAATTAAGATGATGCTAAGAGAGGGTTTTAAGGCATCGGAACGTATAATTTCATTTTAAAACAAGTGATGGCCTTTTGGGTCATCACATTCTCCACCTCTAAAACAACCGTTCGTCCTCGAACGGACATAAGAAGGAAGTACCTGAGTCGGGGAAAAAATGGGGATAACGGCTGCGCATATCAGACTCGGACTCCCGGGTTGATGCCTTAGGAGGCTAAACTCTCCAATGAACACGAACAGAAGGAAAACTCTTCGATCTCAACTGACGAATCTGCCAGTCTAGAATAGCTACCGGCTCTTCCTCATAAGACAAGTCCTTTCCCAACTGGACAATGCTGAAATCTAACACGTGGGATGAATTACCGTGATATTTCCGAAGCTTGGACACATGAAACACTAGATGCACTGGTGATAAGCTCGGTGGCAATGCAAATCTACAAGCCACCTCTCCCACTCGATCAAGAGGCTCAAACGGGCAAATGAACCTAGGGCTGAGCTTGCCCTTCTTCTCAAATCTCATCACGCCCTTCATAGGCGACAGTCGAAGCAATACCTGCTCACTACCCAGAATGCCAAATCACGAACCTTACGGTCGGCATAACTCTTTTGCCCCGACTGGGTTGTACGAAGCTTATCCTAAATAATTCTGACCTTGTCTAAAGCATCCTGCACTAGACGTACCCAACAACTAGCCTCCCCCGGCTCAAACCATCAAAACGGAGACCGATACCGCCTACCATATAAATCCTCATAAGGAGCCATCTAGATACTCGACTGGTAGCTGTTGTTGTAGGCAAACTCTGCTAAAGGCAAAAACTGATCCTACGAGCCTCCAAAGTGAATGAAACAAGCTCGGAGCATATCCTCCAAAATCTGAATGGTCCACTCAGACTGCCTGTCCGTCTGAGGATGAAACGCTGTGCTCAACTTAACCCGCGTGCCCAACTCTCGCTGAACTGCCCTCAAAAAATGCAAGATAAACTGCGTACTCGGTCTGAAATGATAGACATGGGCACACCATGAGGGTAAACAATCTCCCAGATATTGATCTCAGCTAACCTCTCTGAAGAATAGAAGACTGCCATATGAATGAAATGCGCTGATTTGGTCAGCCTATCAACAATGACCCATACTGCGTCGAATTTCCTCCGAATCTACGGGAGTCCAACAATGAAATCCATAGTGACCCGCTCCCACTTCCACTCGGGAAGCTCAACCTTCCAAAATAAACAACCAGGCATCTGATGCTCGTACTTAATCTGCAGACAGTTCAAACACCGAGCCACATATGCAACGATATCCTTCTTCATTCTCCACCACCAATAATGCTGCCGCAAATCCTGATGCATTTTTGCGGCACCCGATTGAATAAAGTACCGGGAGCTATGGGCCTCCTCTAAGATCAACTCCCAAACCCCATCTACATTAGGCACACAAACTCGACCCTGCAATCTTAAAACTCCATCATCATCTAAGGTAACTTTTTTGGCACTTCCGTGCTGCACCATGTCCCTAAGGACACACAAATGGGGGTTATCATATTGCCAATCATGGATACGCTCCAATAATGAAGAACGAGCAATTGTGCAAGTTAACACACGGCTGGGCTCAGAAACATCCAACCTCACGAACTGATTGGTTAAATCCTGAACATCCAAAGTAAGAGGTCTCTCATTTACCGGAATATAAGCAAGACTGCCCATACTGGATGACTTCCTACTCAAAGCATCGGCCACCACATTGGCCTTTCCCGGATGATATAAGATAGTGACATCATAATCTTTGAACAACTTCGACCACCTCCTCTGCCTAAAATTCAACTCCTTTTACTTGAACAAATACTGAAGGCTCTTGTGATCTGTGAACACCTCACATGCCACGCCATACAGATAATGCCTCCAAATCTTCAATTCATGAACAATGGCTGCCAACTCCAAATCATGAACCATATAGTTCTTCTCATGAATCTTCAACTGCCGTGAAACATATGCAATGAACTTGCCATCCTGCATCAACACTGCACCAAGTCCAATAAAAGATGCATCACAATAAACTGTATAAGGCCCGGAACCTGTGGGCAAAACCAACACCGGTGCCGTAGTCAGAGCTATCTTGAGCTTCTAAAAGCTCGCCTCACACTCGTCCGACCACCTGAACTAGGCAACCTTCTGGCTCAACCTGGTCATCGGGGTTGCGATAGATGAAAACACCTCCACGAACCGACGATAGTAGCCTGCCAATCCCAAGAAACTCCGAATCTCTGTAGCTGATGCTGGTCTAGGCCAGTTCTTGACTGCCTCAATCTTCTTCGGATCAACCTGAATACCCTCTGCTGGCAAAATATGACCCAGGAATGCAACTGAACTCAACCAGAACTCACACTTCGAAAACTTGGTGTACAACTGACTATCCCACAAAGTTTGAAGAACCACTCTAAGATGTTGCTCGTGCTCCTCCCGACTGCGGGAATATATCAAAATATCATCATGAAGACTATCACGAACGAATACAAATTAGGCATGAAAACTCAGTTCATAAAATCCATAAGAGCTTCTGGGGCATTTGTCAACCCGAATGACATCACCAAGAACCCATAATGCCCGTACCGAGTGCAGAAAGCTGTCTTAGGGACATCGGATGCCCTAATCCTCAATTGATGGTAGCCAGATCTCAAGTCAATCTTCGAAAATAACTTGGCACCCTGAAGCTGATCAAACAAATCATCAATCCTCGGCAATGGATACTTATTCTTGATTGTAACCTTGTTCAACAGCCGATAATCAATACACATTCGCATCGACCCATCCTTCTTTTTAACAAACAACACCGGCGCACCCCAAGGCAAAATACTGGGTCTAATGAAACCCTTCTCAAGCAAGTCTTGCAGCTCCTTCAACTCTTTCAACTGAGGCAAGGCCATACAATACGGCGAGATAGAAATGGGCTGAGTGTCCGGAGCCAAATCAATGCAAAAGTCAATATCCCTGTTGGGTGGCATACCCGGTAGGTCTGAAGGGAAAACCTCAGGAACCTCACGAACAACGATCACATAATTTATGGAAGGAACCTCAGCACTAGAATCACGAACATATGCCAAATAGGCCAAACCCCCCTTCTCGACCATACGTCGATCCTTCACATAAGAGATAACACTACAGGTAGAATGACCAGGAGTCCCTCTCCACTCTAAATGTGGCAAACCCGGTAAAGCTAAGGTCACAGTCTTGGCGTGACAGTCCAAGATAGCGTGGTAAGGTGATAACCCGTCCATAAGCAATATAACACCAAAATCATCCATGTCCAGAAGAAGCAAATCTACACGAGTCTCAAGACCTCCAATAACCACTACACATGAATAATGGACGCGATCCACCACAATAGAATCACCCACCAGCGTAGACACATAAACAGGGGCACTCAAAAAATCACTAGGCATGACCAGATACGGCACAAAATAAAATTGAGGCTTCGCTACCACAAACCAGAACAATACCTGCACCTCTACCTCTAATACCTTTACCTCTACCTCTAGCATCTCTACCTCTACCTCTAATACCTCTACCTCTACCTCTAGCTAACTGAGCGACTGGACGAGTCCCTGAACGAACCTCCTCACTCTCTTTCATAGTGGGAAGTATGATAAGAGCATGACGAGCCAACTCGATGAATCTAATCTTGTACTGAGTAATAGTCATAGAATCCTACTCGAGACACTCAAACTGCCTCCCATAGACCTCTCTCTGAGTGATGGGGAGAAAATTCTCCAGAAATAGCCACGTGATTAAGGCAAAGCTGATGACCTAACTGGTATAGCCAATCAATAATCTCTCCAACAGGTCTTGGCGGATCCAGACAAGAGAAAAGTGGCAAAATCGACCCCATTGGTCTCCATGATCCCCATGTTCGTGAGAACCTCATGACAATTGTCTAGACAATCTTGGGGATCCTCAGAAGATGCACCACTGAAAGTAGTAGTGAAGAGTTTGGTGAAACTTATCCAACCTCCACAAAGCCTCCGAATACGTAGCTGATTTATCACTGGTCTATGTTGCTGTTCAGCTGAAGAAGCGGTATATGACCTCGCCATTCGCAAAAGGAAAATAGTAGAAGTTTTAATTTAGCATTGAAAGAAAAAAATTGCACGACAGGAAAGAATGAATGTGAAGTTTTTTCTAACTTTGTTGCCTCTGGGGATAAATACAGACGTCTCTGTACCAATCCCTCAGACTCTACTAAGCTTGTCTGTGAATTGTGAGACCCATGTAACATAGAGCTCTGATACCAACTTGTTACGACCCGAATTTTTTACCCTCGGGAGTTGTGATGGCACCTACTAATGTGAGCTAGGCAAGCCAATTATTTGAACAATTTACCTTTTTACTCATTTTATTTCTTTTAACAGTTAAGAAGAGATAACATTTAAACCACAGAATTAACATAAACGGAAGAAAAACAATAAGCTATCTGAACATGAATATCTAATACAATTGTTTGAGTCTCGACTACCCAGAACTGCTGTCAAAGTTTCACAAACGATCTAAGAATACTACAAATAAAGGTCTGAAAGAAATTAATACAACACTGTCTCTGGAAATGCATGAAAGAAACATGAATAGTAGATAGAGGAAGATGCCAAGGCCTGCGGACGCCTGCAAGACTACCTCGGGTCGCCTGATGATCTAGGATCAGCAATCCTACCGCGGTCCGAAGTCTACACCACTAGGGTCTACACAAAAGAGTGTAGTATCAACATAGCTGAACCCATGTGCTGGTAAGTGCCTAGCCTAACCTCGACGAAGTAGTGACGAGGCTAGGACCAGACTATCAAATAAACCTGTGTAGTAATATAATATACAACGGAAAGTAAAGCAGGTATAAGCAAGTAAGGATGGGAGGGGGAAACATGCTTCTGGGAATAACGGGTAAAAACAAAATATCAAGAGAACTATAAAGGAATCAAAATCCAACCACTAGCAAGAATAAGGAAAACAAAGGCATATTTCACTTTCTTTTCACATCTTGTTGCAGGCGTGCAACCTGATCCCACTTCCTGTATCTCGTGGCAGGCGTGCCACCCGCTCCCATTTCATGTATCTCGTGGTAGGCGTGCCACCCGCTCCCATTTCATGTATCTCATGGTAGGCGTACCACCCGCTCCCATTTCATTTATCTCGTGGTAGGCATACAAACAGCTCCCATTTCATTATATCTTTTGGTAGGCGTACCACCCGCTCCCATTTTATTATATCTCATAGTATACGTACCACCAACTCCTATTTCATTATATCTTGTGGTAGGCATATCACCTGTTCCTATTTCATTATATCTTGTGGTAGGTGTACCATCCGCTCCTATGTACAAGCCAATAATAATCACAAGGAATGCCGACAAGGGAACAATAATATCAACAAACATCACGGTAAGGAAACAATGATATCTCAACAATATCCCGACAAGGGAGAAACAACTATAACCAAACTTGTTAAAACATCTAATTACCCCAGCTATAACTAAATTTGTTACAACACCTAACCCGAGGAATCATTAACCTAAGCATCCGTAATATCAAATAATAACACAACGCAAGGGAACAACAACTCAACAATAGCCCGACAAGGGGCAACATAATGATCTCTTCTCTTTATCACTTTTACTTAACATTTCACTTCACAACTCAAGCCAATGCTCTAGAGTTTCAATTATCACTTATTCTTTCACAATTCTTTATACAACTGGAGCCAACACTCCTCAATGTTCATAGGTCATGATTCTTTCCACAACTTTTCACAATAAATATAAATCTTTACCAAGGCATGAATAATACAACGAAGTCATGAAAATCAAAATATAAGACTCACGGTCATACTTGACACCAATGTATAGATACTCGTCACCATGCCTATACGTCGTACTCAACAAGAAGCAAATAGAAAATAGGACACAACTCCTAATCCCTCAAGCTAAGGTTAGACCAAATACTTATCTTGATGCCACGAACACAATTCACGATTCAATTATAGCTTTACCCCTTGATTCCACCACCAATTCGCGTGTTTCTAGTCACAAGTTACTTAATTACATTAATAAACGATAAATTAATCAACCCCAAAGCATGAAAAAAATGAGTTTTCCAAAGTTTTACCCAAACACTCAAATATTGCCCCCGAACCCACATGGCCAAAACCCGAGGTTCGTACCAAATCCCAATTACCCATTCCCCCACGAATCTAAATATATAATTTATTTTGAAATCGGACCTCAAATCGAGGTCTAAATCCCCAATTTTTTAAAAACCTTGGTTCTACCCAAAACACCCAATTTTCCCCATGAAAATCTTTAATTTAAATTGAAATCATTTTAAAAGATGTTAATAATTGAAGAAAACTAGTTAAAAATAACTTACAATTGATTTGAAAGGAAAGTTGCTCTTGAGAAATCGCCCTAGTGTGTTTATGTTTTGAAAACATGTGAAAAATGGGTTTAAAATCGACTAAGCATAAAAGTTGCAGGTTTCAGTTATGGGAATTGCGATCAGGGGTTCGCAATTGCGAACCTTTGCTGGCTTGAGATTTGCAAAAAAAGTTTGGGAAATGCAAACCTCGGAATTGCGAAATTTTTTGGAAAATGCAAAGCTTGGGAATTGCGAAGGGAGTTTGGGAAATTGCGAACCTAGGAATTTCGAAAAAGTTTGGGAAATGCGAATCATGGGAATTGTGAAGGGAGTTTGGGAAATGCATACCTAGGAATTGCGAAAAAGTTTGGAAAATGCGAATCGTGCGAATTGCGAAGGGAGTTTGGGAATTGCAAACCTGGGAATTGCGAAGGGGGTTTGGGAAATGCGAAGCCTGTAGGCCTGCAATTCCTTAAGTCCAAAATTTCACCCCGTGGCCTATCTAAAACTCACCCGAGCCCTCGAGGATCCAAACCAAATACACACACAACCTCAAAAACATCCTACGAACTTATTTGTGTACTCAAATCACCAAAATAACATCATCAACATCGAATTAAAAATCAAGATCAATGAAATTTCTCAAAATTTCTTTAAACATCAAATTTGTATTTAAGGTCCTAATCACGTCAAATGGATTCTATTTTTTTTCAAACTTCAAAAATTATCTTAAATCATATATAAGACATGTACCAGGCATAAATATGTTCTAATCAAAATTCATTTCCAAACCTTATAAACAATTTCAGAAAATAATTTCTTTCAAAAATTCATTTCTTGGTCTTGTGACCTCGGAATTTGATCCCGGTCATACGTCCAAGTCCCATATTTTCCTACGGACCCTCTAAGACCGTCAAATTACGGGTCCGAGTTTGTTTACCCAAAACATTGACCGAAGTCAAATTAATTCGTTTTATAGTCAAAACTTATCATTTTTCACAGATTTTCACATTTAGGCTTTCTAGCTATGCGTCCGAACTATGCTCGCAAATCAAGGTAATGCTAAGAGAGGTTTTTAAGGCCTCGGAATGAAGAATTTCATTTTAAAAGAAGTGATGACCTTTTGGGTCATCACAAGATATCTTTTATTGTTATCCTCTCATTGTTTTTGATTGGAAGTCTACACTCAGTCATGTTTATACTTATTGATTTTCATAACTCAGTCTTTATTCCATTGTTTGATGCACTTAAATGTTGTTTTGGGCTGAGTACCCTATTTTTACTGAGAGCTCGAGTGGCTTGAGAGGTTTATTACTGAGTGAGGCCGAGGGCCTGACTTGTGAGGATATTTATGGGATCGGGCTGCGCGCCGCAGCATGATTTACTAATTTATGATTGAGTGAGGCTGAAGGACTGATTGATTTATGCCATGATTGGCTTGTTATAGAGCTTGAGGTCAAGGAGCCTCGCTGGAGTCTGCACAATCCTACTGAGCGCAGATACCTACTGAGCTCGAGTGTCGAGTGCTGAGTGATTGGGAGGCATGAGTGATGGTGAGGTATGCTTGAGAGGCTGTATACAAGTGACTGTGAGGTTTGCCCGAAGAGTTGTGTATAAGTGATGTTTTGCTCGAGGGGCGATTTACAATTTCATCATATTTTCTCATCTTTGCATTGAGATTTTGTTGAAAACAGGTGAAAAATATCTTTAAATGATGTTTACCAGAACTGGGTTTAAACGAAATTATTTGATTCAAAACCTGATTTTAAAAGCTTGTTGTATTTTACTGAGCTTTCATGATATGAACTTTAAATGCTTTATTGCTCGTCACTACTGCTCAGCCTTTATTTAGTGTTGTTACTTATTGAGCTGGCGTACTCACGTTACTCCCTGCACCTTATGTGCAGATCATGGCATATCAGGACCCGGTAGCGGTTATTGATTATTCCAGCTGTAGATCTTCTCGGAGTTAGCAAGGTAGCTGTTGGCAATCACAACCCTGCTCTTCTCCCTCCTATTTTCCTATAGTTTTTTGTAGTTACTTTCCAGACTGTGTTAGTCTCAGTATTTTCAGACAAATTATAGTAGATGTTCATGATTAGTGACACCTCGATGTCGGGCTTTCTTTTTCCGTACTTTTGTTATTTAGCATTTCTTTATGTAGTTTTACTATTAAATAGCTTGAATTTATCTTTATGATAAAATATCTTGTTGTTTTTGGGCAAAGAGTCAGCTTGCCTATACTTTGATAGGCGCCAACATGACATGGTAGTTTGGATCGTACATTAATAATGTCCAAACCAAAAAATTTAAGTAATATTAAATGGATTGCATAAAGAGTTACATCGCGAAAACAAAAAATACACTAACGATAATATATTTTTATATTATATTTAAACTATTTTCTTACTTATATAATATTACATGATAAAGTTACTCAATTATTAAAAATTTAAAAAGTATTTAAGAATATAAATGTGTGAAAAAGAAAAAAATAATTGGTAAGAGTCAACACCAGTAATGATTCTACACACAATAAAGACCTAAAATTGAAATGTCATATCATTATTTTACTCTTTGAAAATAAAATTTATTGTGGATAAATTATAATTAAGATTAAATATTCAAACAAGAGATGATCTAATATTAAGATCTGAATCAACATAGAATGAATTATTTTTTATGTTAAAATCAATAATTAAATCTTTTAATTAATTATTTAGCAAGAGAATCTAATTCAATTATTTTTTAAATTTATCGCATGAGTAATATTCTGATTCAAGTTAAAAAAAAAGAATCTTATGGTACATAAATTTATTCCATAAAAAGAGCATTAGAACACAAAGTAAAAAGGCTAATATATTATTAAGAATTAAAATGCTATATAAGTGTCTGAGGAAGCACAATTAAAGCTAAATCCTAAACAAGAACAAGCTTTCAAGACTATATTTTAAAGAGTCGACTCTTTTATAACGGGATTATTCTTTGTAGATGCCTCCAACGGAGTCGAAATAATATTTCTATGTCATGCATTACTTGAAAATATCATATCAAGACGCGTGACACTATTAGCAATAATAGCAAGTGGTGTACCAACAACGATTTTATTGTGAGGCTACCCACTACAGATTTGATATACCTCTTCAAACAACTTAAATTAACATCACAAGTATATCAAGCATTGGTGCTAAATTTATAACAGCAACAACAACAAACTAGTAGAATCCTACAAGTGAGGTCTGGGGAAGGTAGTGTGTACACAGACCTTACCCCTACCCCGAAAGGGTAGCGAGACTATTTCCGAAAGACCCTCGGCTAAATTTATAAGAAAATAAATATTAATAATATGGGACGAAGCACTTACGACTAAGTTTCACACGGAGCTCTAGAGATATATTGGATATTACCGAATCGTTTGGTAAAACATTAATGGATTAGGAGGTAATTTATGTCAAGTACTACCATTAGTTCCAAAATCGACAAAAGCAGAGGCTGTAAAAGCTAGCTTTCCAGAGTTATACTTCTGGCCTCAAATGAAAAGGATCCAACCGACAAGAAATATAAAGTAAGAACAAATCCAATATTCAATATCTTCATGCTTCGTGTCAAAAACGAATAACAGAATCTAATAAAAGATGATTTGGTTCTTCCTGAACACTTGTTTATCAATCCCAATGGTAATAGTATGCATTTTATAAGAGAAATATTACTATCATTATATTAAAACACAATTTGTGCAAATCGCATGATAGAATTAAAAGGATATTTAGCTAGCAGAAATAAATATCTTGATCAACTAAATAAAAGGTTGATTGCAAAATTTTATAGCAAAACAAAATATTTTTCTGTTTTTGACTCAACAGAAAATGATACCAATAATTACAACCAAGAATAATACTTAAATACTTTAATAGCAAATGACCTTCTACCATACCTATTTGTTGTCAAGTTTATTATTTCATACGTATGTTAGTGTCACCGTATATACAATAGACTAAGTTGATCTTCCATTGTATTCAAGTTGATTTTGAAGAAAAATATTCCGTCATACTACTGATAAACTTAAATATGCCAAATAGCTTATGTAATAGCACACAGATGGTATATAGAAGTTTTGACAATAACGTCATACATGCAAAAATTATGATACTGATCAATGTTCTTCTAAGTATATTCTTATCTCTGAATTCAACTTTCGTCTTTCGAAACTAAGGAATATCCTTTTAAATTAGTGTGAAAATAATTTGGTTATGTTTATGTTTTGCAAATATAATAAATAAAGCACAAGAACAAACATCTTAAATATTGGATTATATGTACCAAAATATATTTTCTTGCACGAATAATTGTATGTTGCCCAACATTATGCATCTATAACTACGAAATATATCATAGCTAACTATGAAAATTTCCGTAGCTAAACGCTTTAGCTACAAAAAATATTTCTGTAGCATTCGTAGCAAGAAGTAGCGAAACTAAAAGTTAGCTACAAACTTTAAATGGTCTATGGCTAAGGAGTAATACATATTGTTTCGAATTTTTTTTGTTTTGTAGCTATACTAGTAAACTTTTTTGCCACGAACTATATAGTTGTAGCAAATAATCTTATTGTTTTGCCACGAAAAATAAACTCTGTAGCAATCTTTATACTATAGACACAAGATGTTCTACTGTGGCAAAAGGTTTAATTTCTTTACCACGAAAATTTAATTTTTGTAGCTATTTTTATAGTTTAGTCTCGTGGCAATAGTACTTATATTTAGCTGCGAGTAAATTTTTTTATAGCTTGAACCTACACTTTTGCCATGAAACACATAAATCCGTAGCAAAAAAATTTCATTTGCAATAAAAAGTAAAAATGTATAGCCATATTATTGTTACATGGCAATTATATAGTATATATTTATTTAGCTACACATTCAATAATTCCATTGCTAGAAATTAAAAAACTTTCCACAAACATTGTTAGCCACAAGAAATTTTAAGATAAATATACAAATCTTTCCGATTCAAAATAGGTTCCAAGTTTTTACATAATTGTCTATTCAAAATTTCAAAATATTTACAATATGTAATCCTCTATGAATCTGATCATGTTAGCAATATTTTGCCTGAGGCCGCACAATCTTCTCCTTTCTCTCTTGCCACTACTCGAACTCCACCTTGGTTTCATCAATATCGGTCTTAGCTTGTCATTGCTGCTCTCTTGATTCCTCAAATTTATCTACAATTTTGATAAAGCAAATTAACACTAGAAAACAAAAATAATTGATCATAAATGAACTTTTTAATAGGTCTAGAATGGTCAAATATTTTCTAGAGAAGTATTATAGATTACCTTCTTACAAAAAAAATTCATATGTCTCTCTAATGACTTAATTATTACAAACTTCACTAATATCTCCTTAACATTGCTTATACGACTAATTTATGAGATAATGAAACTCTCAATAATTTTAACAAGGATAGTAAAACTCCAAATATTTTACAGTACAACTCAATCTCTTGCCCTAGATTTTTTATTTTTTTTATTTTAACAAAGCCTTTAATCAAGGAACAAACATGTAGTCCTACATTATCCTTTCATGGAAAAATTATAGGAAAGAAACCTATGGATATATTAACATAAACAACAACATACCTAGAAAATAGCAAGAGAGTCCATTCACACAAATAAAATGGGAATATCGGTAAAAAAATCCATAACTGCCTGTAACTACACAAGAAAAGGATCAAAATTAATTTTATCAAAAATTATTAAAAGCATCCCCTTAATCATATTTCAGAAGCTTCAACCATAAATAGATAAATTATTACGGATATACCAATCTAATAATAATGAACATAAAGATTAAAACTTTTCTCTTCCCAAGTTGAGGGTGTGATGGCTGGAGAGGTTAAAAAAAATAAGGGGCTAGGTTTTGGGATCTCATTCTTGTTTTATAACCATATTCTTTAATTTTCTAACTTTTTGTGTACAAACATTATAAATGTAAATAAATGTAATACAAGTACGGCTTACAAAATTACCTAAAAAAATTTTATTTGTAATTATTTGTTTTACAGTAAATGTAATAGAACAAATTAAATATTTTTCATGGATATCTTTTTATTACTATTATTTAAATTGAATGTAATAGTACAAGCTCATAGTTGTTGTTATTTACTAATCTCGCATAACAAAATATTATAATTACTCTTTGACATAGCTAAAAAGGAATTTAATAAAGGACCAAACCATTATAAATATTTTTGTTGTAATATATATATATATATATATATATATATATATATATATATATATATATATATATATATATATATAT
>MU730458.1:33598-81600 GCA_026770625.1 Nicotiana glauca
TTTTATTGTTGTTTTATTGTCTTATTTATTATTTGGTGGCTGTCATAATTTTTAGTATAGTAGTTGTGACTCATTCACATTATATACTGCTTCCGCAACAATAGCAATGTACAATTTTCATGTTAGTCTAGGTGTATGCTGTCATCAAGGTTAAACGCAATTATGAATGCAAGAACTTTTTTGTGGATCGTTATAATACAACAGAACCCTTTTTAGAATCTCTGACATGAATACGTGAGAATTTTTCTAAGATATTAATTTTTTTTTTAGTTGAATATTTGGGTGGTTATTATCCTAAAATAGTTGACATAGGATAGCGTGTAACGCAACAAAAAGGTAGTGACATGGAAGGGTATATATATATATATATATATATTGATATAAAGAATTATTACTTTTATATACCTGAATTTTTAAGGTTTAATTAAACTAAACCATTGAATTAAAAAGTGTCACGATCCAAAACTAAACGCGTTCGTGATGACGCATATCATGAAACTGTTTACCATAAAAATGGAAACAACAATTAAATTTGTAATATGGGATTCTAAAAATACGTGATCTATTCCCGATCTAATTTGAAAGGGTGAATAATGTTAAATATGGAGTAAAAACAGTAAAGATCGAGTTAGACAAAACAATAATTAAACCAGTAAGGGATGTTCCCGGGCTTAGGACAAGCTAGTAGATACCTCGCGGTCGGGCCTCGAGCCTACCTCGGGCCTATCGAAGATAACCGTATCGAGGATAATCGGGAAGGGAATAACAAATAAGTATGCGCGTACAAGGCTTTATACCGTCAATCTTTAGCTAAATGACGAAGAATGAATGAAGAAAAATAAGATGCTAGAGCGACCTCAGGGTCGAAGAAAACAGTTATCTTTAGAAGAAAGAGAGAGAGAGAGTGATATTATTGCTTATTAGAGAAGTGGAGCAACCTCCGTCCCCTACAAGGTGGGGCGAGTCCCCCTTATATAGGCGAGGGGACTCGGTAAAATGTAAATATATTATTTACAGGAGTGGAAAGATGGGACGGCCTATCACTCGTCATCTTAGTAGATTACAGATAGACCTGCCCTATCAGATGTAGTCATGCGCCTAGGAGACTTCTTCTTCCATTCCGACCCCGGACTTTCCCCCTTTGATTCGGGCGGCAACGATCCCCGAGATTGAGAACTAGACCAAAGCCTTCCACCCTCGGGATCCCGAGGAAAGCTTCTAAAACACCTTGATAGCAGAAAATCGAGTCATCTGATTTTACCACATA
The DNA here is from genome assembly GCA_026770625.1 of Nicotiana glauca. Lineage (NCBI taxonomy): Eukaryota > Viridiplantae > Streptophyta > Magnoliopsida > Solanales > Solanaceae > Nicotiana > Nicotiana glauca. The sequence goes on from MU730458.1 coordinate 34,866, forward strand.
CAGATAGTCTCCGCGTTTCTTAGAGCGGAAGGCGACGGGAAGTGATGAGAAACGATTACGAATCCTTGTTTCCCTAACCATCCTTGGGGACGATTGCGGGCTGCAGAGATGCACCTCGGGCGTTGCTGCTGTGGACTTCAATGCTGACTACGGTGGTTGTTTTTCTTTAATGTACTTGCGATGCCTTTATAAAAGCTCGTTTCTTTCTATCCGGATCCCATTTGGAACTTTTTTGTAAAGCCCGTCTTTCTGCTTCTCTTTGTTTCCTTCCTAGAAGCGCGAATCCCCTTGATTTTTCCCTTATCTGGACTTTTCCAAGGATGGCAAACATTCGTACAACAGCTTCTCGTGATATGGCGGGCTCATCATCTTCGTTCTTCTCCCAAGGTGAAGTGACGCCCCTTCCCCCGAGTCAAAGAGTGTGTCCTGGGATCATTCGCGATGATCTTGGACTTCAGGGTCGAAAAACCTTCTTCTACATCTGGATGTCACGAACCGATGACTCGCTTCATCAGCTTCATAACGGATGTCGGGAGAGTGAAAGTTGATTATGGCTGGGCGGATGCTGCGCTTGTGGAGGTACCCGCTCGGGATGATGATATCACAACCTATAGGGCCGATTTTCCGAGCGTGTATACCTACCTATTTACTTTAGGACCGGTGGGACCGGCTTCTCCCTCAATAGATCTTGTGATCCTTGATTTCTGCCGGAGTTATCAGGTAACCCTGGGCCAGGTCCATCCTCCGTTTTGCATGGTTTATATGATCAGGCATTATTCGGGGATGATAGAGGGGATGCCCTTCACTTTGAATCACTTGATCCGGATGTACAACCCTCGCCTCCTTTGTGGAGGTTTAATCAAGCTTCTTCGTCGAGCATCGAGATCTCTTTTTGCATGTACTGAGGAGTTCAAAGATGACGGGTGGTTGAGTCGAGGTATCCGAGTGAGGACGTCCGATCTGATCCCGTCGGATAGGATACCATTTCTAGAGAAATGGAACACCACGCTTAAGTAGATGTGGAGCTTTTGCTTTTCTCTGATAGTTTCTTCTTGTATTTCTAACTCCGTCGTTTCTTCTGTATCCTTTTAGACAAGGCTATCTACCTCGGGGCGGTGTCGGATCTGCGGGATTGGGTTAGTCGCTTATACTTTGCTTGCCCGTACAACGATCGCGCATGGTGGGATCTGTATCGAGCCTGGTGGGAAGCGAAAGATCATGGTGAATTGTGAGATATAGTTGTACCAGCACATCCCATTGCAATTTCCTACTGACTGCTCTTTCCTTTCCGCGCTCCTAACCTTTATGCTTATGCAGGTCTGGGAGGGGTTTTGCTGGTAAAGGAAGCATCGCATGCCGGAGGAGATATCCAAATGCTCGACGAGGAGACGAAGAGGCAGAGGGATGCTTCAATCGAACTGCCGGGGCTAAAAAGGGCCAAAGTTGAGGAAACCAAGGTCGACTTATCAATTCTGGCCTTAGCCGCGATGGAAGATCCTCGTGCTGAAGGTGAGGGAGAAAACAATCCTTCAGCACCCTCCGAAGGTCGTCTGGGACCGGCTATTCCTCGGGTTGAGGAGATGGCGGCATGCGGGTAGGAATCTGATGCCATCACGGCCCGTTATCATAATGATGAGACAATGGATAGAGTATTGAGTACCGTTTCGACCCGGCGGGCGGCTGGAGTTTTTCACGAGCCGGGACATCTTCATCAGGTGCTTTGAGAAGGCTCCAATCGAGGACCCGTGATGAACGGGGGACGGACGTTCAAATTGACCCTGTTGGTTAATTAGCCGACGTAGATTCCCCGAAGGGGGAACCGCCTCAACCCCATAGGGCGCGAGTTGAACCTTGTAAGGGTGCTCCCGAGGCGGGCGCGTTGGTCGAAGGTGGAGATATACTTGGTGGACTGGCGGTCGTCCTTGAAGGTAGATCCGAGGTCAACGTTCCCTCGATTTTTGGCGAGATGGGTAGGCTTTCCGCGAGGGTAAAATCCTTTATTGTATTATTGTTTTGTTTTGTTCCGATCTTTGATTCCTTAACTTTTTTGGCTCTTTTCAGGCCAAAATGCTTTATAGCCGAACTCTTGCTCAGTATCAGGATGAGATGATCTTCCGCGAGCATGAGAGAATCAATTTAACCGGACTAGTTATTCATTCTTCGTCCTTGCTATCCTCTTGAGCCTCTGCGGGAGTCTATCGCTTTTAACTCTTTGGGCTCCAACTTGTGCAGTTTGAGCGAGAGATACATTCGCTAAAAAGGGAGCTCCGGGCCAGCGATGCTGAGATCCTTGAGCTCAGCCGCCGTGTGGAGGAAGTGAGTTATGAGAGGGACAGCCCTGCAAGGAGAGTTTCCTCGGTTGAGAGCTAGCTTCTAGACGTGAAAGAGGATATTGTCAAGCACACGGATCTCCGTTCCGGGCTAATGGCCGCACTACTTCGGTTCAGACAGAGGCCTCAGTGCTTGTGTCTTTACATGGGGGAGAAGCTGCCTCTGGATATTTCTAAGTGAAAAAGGCCTTCGGAGTGGTAGACCCGGCTTTACCTCGGGATGTGAGTCATGTCTGGCCTGACCCTAAAGATTAACCACTGAGGGTACATTGGAAGGCGGCTTAAGCAGTGTTAGAAGTGGGGCAGATCTCAGGAGAAAGGGGGCGCTGTTGATAAGAGGCTGCCCGAGGATCTGTAGGCTTGGTTTGTGTCGTGCTTTCCATTGTCTTTCTTGCCTGTATATTGAGTTTTCGTTTTGGTGTATGTAGGAAAAGAACAATCTTGTGAATTTATTTCCTTTATCGGCGAGAGCTTTCAATCTAGAGCTCTGATTTTAGAGTTTTGAATCTGCAGAGTAGCTTTGCAGCCTATTCCGGGCTGGTTGATGTGATCCCTACCGGGAGTTGCCGTGGGGGTTCCGTGCCTTCGTGCTTTAGCTCCCCCCTTTTTTTGTTTTAGGTTCCGGTTCTGGAGTTGTGCTGCGACTTGAGCCATAATTGATTCTATGCTTCCAGGTTCCCCCGATCGGAAACGGTGGCACTTGTGCCGTGCTTTTAGGTGTTTTGCAATTTTCTTGGGGCCAGTCTCTGAGTCGTGTTGCGATTCGAGCTGTAATTGATCTTTGATCCTTTCGGGGGCCCTGGTTGGCGATAATGTTTTTCTGTTTCCGCGCTTGAGCGTTTGGCGCTTTTTTGGGTCCAGTCTCCGAGTTGCGTGGTGACTCGGGCTGTAATTGACACTTCATTTGAGTTTTTGGCTAGCGATGGTGACCTTCCGTGTTGCTAGGCCGTCGGGACCTTTTAGCATGAAGCCCGGAGGCATGCCTTTTTGGCGACAGTGGCGCTTATGCTGTTTGGCTGTAGAGACCTTTCGATATAGGGCCCGGAGGATTGCTTAGCTGGCGACAATGGCACTTACGCTATCTGGTCGTAGAGACCTTTCGATATAGGGCTCTGAGGCTTGCTTAGCTAGCGACAATGACACTAACGCTATTTGGTCCTAGAGACCTTTTATTATAAGGCCCGTAGACTTTGCTTAGTTTAACTATTTACGATTCGAGCTCACTTTAATCCTCAATTTTTCAATTTTCAATTTTCAATTCGATGGTCATAGAGACCTTTTTGTGAAGCCCGCAGGCTTTGCTTAGCCAGCGACAATGGCACTTACGCTATTTGATGTTAGGCCCGGAGGCTTTTGTAGGCTTTGTTTTCCTCTCGTTAAGGTCTTTTTGATTATTTTGCCTAACCCATCATTGGTTCTAAAAGAACCTCAATTTCAAGTCATAATCAGCGATGTTTTTGAGCACCTCGAAAGGTTCATAGCCTATAGGTCGAGTAGATCGATGCTTTTTCTATTTTGGAGCAGACATGGTCGGGACTCGCTTTTTTGCCTGTTGAGGGAAGCCTGTGTTTTAATCGGTTCTTTCTGAAGTAGATTTGGAGGATTTTTAGCGATAGTCGGGCGTCCCTAAGTCGCATTTTTTGGGCTGTAGCAGTCGTTTAGACTGTAGTCGTGTGCATTTGGCCGGGGCCATTTTGATCTTTAGAAGTAGTTTTAGGCGTCCAGACAGAGGGTACGCCCTTTAGGGATTCTTACAAATGCGACGTGTAGCCTAAATTGCTGGATTTTTCATGCTTGTTGAGGTCTTACAGTGTATCATGCCTGTTGAGGTCTTACAGTTTGCCATACCTGTCGAGTTCTTACAGTTTATCAAGCCTGTTGAGGTCTTACAGTTTATGGAGAATAGATCCGGTTTTGCCGAGGCTGCCCATTAGGGTCTTACAATTTCGGATTTTCCAGTGCGTGGCGATTGGCGACAGCCTCCTAGTCATCAAGTTTGCTTGAAGACAGATTCTCGTGAGCTCAGAACTGTTTTTTTGGCGGCTTAGTGAGCCTGGAGTTCTGACTCTGGGGTCGTGCGAGTTGTAAATATTTCTTATTTCGAGCCTCCGAGTGCGTCGGACTCGCTTGATAGAGAGGTATTAAGCTATGAATATGTTGAGATAATTTTCTTGAGACATGGAATGCCAAGAAACTACCTTTCATCGCTTTGAGGAAGATGTATGCCGTAATGAGTAAGCCAAAATATATCTTTTATTGCTCGACGTAGATATAGGCCGCCAACACATATAGTTTTGTTTCCATGAGCCTGACCCTCATGGGCTCGGCTCCTTAAAATTGTTTGGCCTGGTATGTTGTCTTTGTTAGAAAAGCCCTTTCAGCGGAAATTTGTTCCGGGCCGAGAGTCTATTTTTGTGAAAGAGAGGGCGATGTTCGATCGTGGTCCCCCGTGGGTATTTCTTGATCGACGACCCTAACAGTAATATCATTTAAGCATCGACACATTCCATTTGCTCGGGAGCTACTCGCCTTCCATGGTGCCAAGCTTATATTAGCCTTTGCTAATGATTCCGAGGATGCGACACGGACATTTCCAATTCTGGCCTAGTTTCCCTCTATTGGGATTCCGGGTGTTGAGAGTAACCTTCCTCAGGACCAAGTCCCCGATCCTGAAATATCTGAGGTTTCGGTTTTAATATCTTTCGATTTAATGCTTCTGAGCAGCCATCCGAATCAGCGAGGCCTCCCGCTTTTCATTGAGTATTTCGAGGGCTATTGTCATGACCTCGTGGTTTGTCTCCTCGTTGGCATATCGGAATCTAGCGCTTGGCTCTTCGACCTCTATAGGTATTAATGATTCAGCACCGTATACTAGAGAGAAAGGCATTTCGCCTGTACTCGATTTTAAAGTCGTTTGATATGCCCATAATATCTCGGGCAGAGTCTCCCGCCACTTTCCCTTGGCGCTCTCTAATTTCTTCTTCAGGTTCAGGATGATAGTTTTATTTATGGATTCTGCCTGACCATTTGCACACGGAAGGTATGTCGTTGAAAGGATCGTTTTGATTTTGTTATCCTCCAAAAACTGAGTTTCCTTACTCCCAATGAATAGTCTCCTGATGTCGCACGTTATTTCGGGTGGGATCCTGAACCGGCATATGATGTGTTCCCATATAAAGTTGATGACTTCCTTCTCTCTTATTTTTTTGAAGGCCTGCGCTTCAACCTATTTTGAAAAGTAATCAGTCATAAATAGAATGAACCTAGCTTTACCTGGTGCCGTTGGCAAAGGGCCAACGATATCAATTACCCATTTCATGAATGGCCATGGTGATAGGATGGAATGTAATTGTTCCCCGGGTTGGTGGATCATGGGGGCAAACCTATGACACTTGTCGCATCTCCGGACGAACTCCTTGGCATCCCTTTCCATGCTATCCTAATGGTAACCTGCTCAGATTTCCTTTTTGACTAAGGAGACTGCTCCGGAGTGGTTTTCGCAGGTGCCCTCGTGGATCTCTCGGAGCACGTAATCTATGTCTCCTAGTCCAAGACACACTGCTAGGGGGCCGTCAAACGTTATTCTGTACAGGGCCCCACTTTCGTCGAGCGAGAATCGGGCCGCTCTAGTTCGTAAGGCTTTTGATTCTTTCGGGTCAACGGACAGCTTCCCATCCTTCAGATAGGTGATGTATTTATTCCTCCAATCCCATGTCAGGCTGGTGGAGTTTAATTGCACGCGGCCCTCCTCGACTGCGGTCTTCATTAGCGAACCACAGCTCGGGGGAGCAGGTCTTCCTCCTCGGCTGATGATCCTAGGTTTGCAAGGGCATTGACCTCACTGTTCTGTTCTCGGGGCACATGGACTAAGGTCCATTCCTTGAAGCGGCACAAGGTGACTTGGATTTTATCCAGATAACTCTACATTATGTCCTTTCGAGCTTCATAGCTTCCGTTTACTTGATTACTACGAGGAGCGAATCACATTTTGCCTCAATGGACTCGGCTCCCAGGCCCTTGGCCAACTCCAGACCTACAAGCATAGCCTCATACTCGGCTTCATTATTAGTTAGCTTCACAGTTTTATAGATTGTCGGATTATGCCGCCGATGGGCGGCTTCAGGACTATACCGAGCTCTGATCCTCTAACGTTTGTGGCACTGTCCGTGAACATGGTCCACATACCAAAAGATGTGCTTGACTTCAGTAAAAGTTCCTTCTCCACCTCGGGGATGAGGAATGGCAAAAAATCGACCACAAAATCTGTTAGGATCTGGGATTTGATGGCCGTTTGAGGTTGATATTCAATTTCGTACCCTCCGCGCTCGATGGCCCATTTGGCCAGTTAGCCTGACAGCTCAAGTTTGTGCAATATGCTCTGGAGGGGATAGGTTGATAGGACGCATATGCGGTGGCACTAAAAGTAATGTTTTAGCTTATGCGAAGCGCTTATTAGTGTGAGTACTAGTTTTTCTAAATGGGGGTACTGGGTTTCGGTATCCCCCAAGGTTCGACTTACATAATATACAGGAAATTGTGTACTTTGATCTTCCTGGACTAATACACCACTCACCGCTATTTCGGATACAGCTAGGTATAGGTATAACGTTTCATATTCTTTGGGTGTGTGTAGCAAGGGCGGTCTTGACATGTACCGTTTCTGCTCTTCCAGGGCATCTTAGTATTCCGGAGTCCATTCGAAGTTGCTCTTTCTTTTGAGTATGGAAAAGAAGTGATGACCTTTGTCCGACGACCTTTATATGAACCTATCTAGGGCTGCGATCCGCCCAGTTAGACGTTGGACGGCTTTTACGTTATTTACCACTGTGATTTCTTCGATGGCCTTTATTTTGTAGGGGTTGATCTCGATCCCCCTGTTTGAGACCATGAAGCCCAGAAATTTTCCCGAGCATACTCCGAAGGAGCACTTTTTGGGGTTGAGCTTCATGTTGTAGCTTCTGAGGATGTCAAAAGTTTCCTCCAAATAGGTCAGGTGATCCTCTACGTGCACGAATTTATCTAGCATATCGTCAATGTATACTTCCATAGTTTTTCCTATTTAGTGTTCGAACATTTTATTAACTAGGCGTTGTGTTGCTCTTGCATTTTTTAAGAGCAATACGCCCCACTTCATGATAAATGAAGTCTTTTCCCTATCCTCGAGGCTCATCTGAATCTGACTATACCCCGAGTAAGCATCGAGGAAGGTGAGGGTCTCGTGATCGGCCGTGGCATCGATTAGACGATCAATGTTGGGCAGCGGGAAAGAATCTTTGGGGCATGATTTGTTTAATCCTTAAAATCTACACACATTCTTAGCTTGTTTCCTTTCATCGGCACTATTACTACGTAAACTAGCCATTCGGGATATTTTACCTCCCTGATGGACCTAATTTTTAAGAGTTTCGTTACCTCTTCTTTGATGAAGACGTGTTTTACCTCGGACTGCGGCCTCCTTTTCTACTTCACGGGTTTGAATTTGGGGTTGACGCTCAGCCAGTGGGAGGTTATTTCTGGCGGGATACTGTCATATCTAGGTGGGACCAGGCAAAACAGTTGATATTGTTTGTAAGGAATTGATTGAGCCCTGTCCTAAGCTCGGGGGTCAACCCCGTGCCCAAGTATACCTTGCGGTCCGGGAGGTTATCGATCAGAATGGTCTGCTCTAATTCCGCGATCATTGATTTGGTCGCATCCGATTCTTCACGGACGATGAAGGTTTGGGGGGCAAAGAAATCTTCCTCGTCGTTTCCGATGGTTTGCATATCTTTATCCTCATTTTAGGCCGAGTGTGCGGGGGTTGATGGCTCACGATGAACCGCAAACATTTCTCTTGCCGTCCGCTATTCTCCATGTATTGTTGTAATGCCATTTGTTGTGGGGTATCTTACCATCTAGTGTAAAGTAGAGGGCACTGCCCTCATATCATCTATCCAAGGTCTACCGAGCAAAGCGTTGTACCTCATGTCGCCGTCGATGACTTGAAATCGGGTGCTCTTGGTCGTGCCAGATGTGTTGATTGGGAGGGTGATTTCTCTTTTCGCTTCTTCCCCGATCATGTGGAAACTAGGGAGGACTCAAGGAATGGTGTTAATCTAGCTGAGAAATCCCAACTGTTCTATCACTCCAGACCTGATCACGTTGGCCAAGATGCCCGGGTCTACAAGCACGCACTTTACCCTTGGGTTGTTTAAGAGAAACGAGATCACTAGTGCGTTATTATTTTGTAGTTCTCCCATGGTCTCGAGGTCCTCCTTGGTGAATACGTGGGTTTCTTCAGGTAAGAGTTGCCACATCAATCCATCTGTAGCGGATTTTTTTGTCCGCTTGGATACGGGATACTGGGGATCGTTAGCCCCACCGATAATCATGTGGATATCATGTCGGGGAACTCTTTTCTGCGCTCGGACCAAGCTAGGAGTGCATCAAACTCTGGATTGTTCGGTTCTGTTCCCCTATTGTTCTTGAGATCTCTGTTTCTCATTTCACTGATCGAGCAGAATGTCCAGTCCTGAAAGCGGAGATCTCAGGCAAGAAAAAGTGTGAGAGATATCATGCGTTTAAGTGACGAAACTAGAATATTTTTAGCCCCACAATGGGCGCCAAACTATTTACCGTGAAAATGGTAACAACAATTAAATTTGTAAATGGGATTCTAAAAATACGTGACCTATTCCCGAGCTAGTTTGAAAGGGTGATTAATGTTAGTTGTGGAGTAAAAACAGTAAAGATTGAGTTAGACAAAACGATAATTGAACCAGAAAGGGATGTCCCGGGCTTAGGACAAGCCAGTAGATACCTCGGTGCCGGGCCTCGAGCCTACCTCGAGCCTATCGAAGATAATGGTATCGAGGATAATCGGGAAGGGGATAACAGATAAGTATGCACATACAAGGATTTATACCATCAATCTTTAGCTAAATGACGAAGAACGAATGAAGAACAATAAGATGCTAGGGCGACCTCGGGGTCGAAGAACACAGTTATCTTTAGAAGAAAGAGAGAGAGAGAGATATTGTTTATAGGAGAAGTGGAGCAACATCCGTCCCTTACAAGGTGGGGTGAGTCCCCCTTATATAGGTGAGGGGACTTAGTAAAATGTACATATATTATTTACAGGAGTGGAAAGATGGGACGACCAATCACTCGTCATCTTAGTAGATTATAGATAGACCTGCGCTGTCATATGTAGTCATGCGCCTAGGAGACTACTTCTTCCATTCCGACCCCGGACTTTACCCCTTTGATTCGGGCTCCAACGATCCCCGAGATTGAGAACTATACCGAAGCCTTCCACCCTCGGGGTCCCGAGGAAAGCTTCTAAAACACCTTGATAGCAGAAAATCAAGTCATCTAATTTTACCGCGTATAGAAACTCGGCAAGCCGACACACTCCCACAACAATTTGATATTTCATTAAAAGATAGATAAAAGCCTATTCATACTGAAATTTCATAAAAGAGTTCAACTCGAAAACAAAATGCAGAAACAAATAGCACGACATCGGAGTGTTAGTAAGTCATAAGTAACTACTACAAATTGTTCTAAAGGATAGCAAGACTAACATACTCTGAGAGTAACCAAAATACACTAAAGGAAATATAAAGAAGGAGAAAAGCAGGACTGCGATTGCCAGGCAGCTTCCTTGCTATCTCTGAAGCAAATTTGCAACTGGAATGGTTAACAGCCGCTACCGTGGCCAGAGATACCTGGATCAACGTACAAGGTGTAGGGGTAACTTGATTACACCAACTCAGTAAGTAACAAGTCCAACTATGGACTGATAGGTAGTGACGTACTTAACCTCAACAGGTAATAGAAATAAACTGCACAGAAAAGCAGGCATGCTTTCATTTCAAGTATTCAGCTCAAGCAATACAGTTAGTACAGATCTGGACAATATGAAGTATAAATCTCAGCTAATCTCTACGTGCCAATGCACAAAATGCATGAAAATGTACCATGTACCTACACTCTCAAGTGCTTAACCACTCGGTATTGTATATGGCCATCCGACCTAGGGAAGATCCATCTCGGAATATATACACATTACTGACAACATTCAGTCAGTACCGAGAAAGGCCATTCCAGCCTCATGGAGAAGATCCATCTCCAGGGATAAATACTTCAAACAAGATCCATGTCCAGGGAAGATCCATCCCTCAATAATATAAAATGCGCTCACTGGGGGTGTGTTACAGACTCTAGAGGGGCTCCTAGAGCCCAAGCGCTATCATAATTATCAACATAATCGCTACGCCATGCAGCCTGATCCCATGACTGTCACTTATAATCAGTCTCTCTGCCTCACTCAGTCATCACTCTCCAGTCTCACACACGAGCTCACAATGCCATGAAACTAGCCCGAAACAATGATATTATGTGCCAAAATAGTAATAAATGAGATTGAGACACGATACGAAATGCATGAATAAGACTTAGTACATAATATCAATGAAACTAATGAGATGACAACAAGAAACGACCACTTGGGTCCCAACAGTATCGGTGTGAATCCCTAACATGATGTGCGGCTCATTTGCTTAATCGCATGATGGAAACACAGATATCAACATGAAAGAGTCACTAAATGGTTCCATGGAATGAACCAGGTCCTGATTCACACGGTGCATGCCTGCACGTCCATTACTTGGCATGTGCGTCACCTCAATATTAATCACATAACACATAGTTCGGGGTTTAGAACCCTCATAACCAAGTTTGGAAGAGTTACTTACCTTAATCAAGCAAAAATCCTACTACGCGTCGCCCTTGCCTCCAAACGTCCTTCTCTTCTGTCTTTTCTCTATTGAATAATGGAAAGCACTTTATTGTAGCAACACGAATTCACCACAACTTATGACTTCGCCAATAGGGCAAACAAAGGGAATCTAACCAAAAGTAATACAATGCAATTAATATAGGCTTAGGAAACAATTCCACACGAAAATTTACTTAATTGGACACACATCCCAAAAACTAGAAATCCGACATTAACCCACGTCTCGGAATCCGACAAAAATTACAAAACTAGAAAGCACATTCACTCACGAGTCCATACATACAAAATTTATCGAAATCCGGCTCCATTTGGCCCCTCAAATCCTCAAATCAAACTTTCCATAATCCCAAACCTAACCCCCCATTTTCACCTCTAATCTTCATTAATTACATGATTAAACAACGGAAAATCACCACATATATGAGTAATAGGGCTCAAGTAACTTACCTCACTGATAATCCCTTGAATGCCTCTTCAAAATCGCTCCTAAAAGATTCAAAACCGATTGAAAATGGACCAAAATTCATGCAGTCCACAATTTATGTCACGCCCCAAACCTCGGGGAGCGCGACCGATGCGTGACCGAGGGAACCCGGTCGAGCAATCCTATCTAGCCTTTCCTTCCCGACTCATTCTATACCCGACAAATTAATGCATTATCAACTGCTAAACATGTGAGGGAGAGTTGTTGCATAAACGCATAAGAATTGCTAGTTAAATTCTTACTTAAAATATAACATGCCATAGTTAAGTTCCCAAAAGTACATGCAGTTGACAGTCTAGTAGAGAAAAGTTTCAAAATATAATGTGACCCTACGACCATCCCGGCACCCATACATGACCCATATAAATATCTATGGAGCCTCTAAGGATACGGAATACTAAAATGATGATGCTGGCAACAAGACCCCGGCCATACCTCAAAATGTAAAAATTTACACAAAAGAACCAAAAAAACCCTAGGAGGAATGGGAGCTCACCGAGACAGTCATGGAAAGAGCAAGAGAGCACCACTATCTACGATCGGCACTATCAGCAACGGAACCACCTATATCCATTCAAAGATGTAGCGCCCTCGGCAAAAAGGATGTCAGTATTGTTAAATAATACTAGTATGTAAGGCAAACACAATTCTTGATAGGATGAACAATGATCAAATAGAAGACTGTTATATCATCAACAAGTACATCACATGATTACAATCACACGATTACAAGGAGAAACACCGAATAAGGTCCACACGATTCCTGTTAAGTCTTTCCATTCTTTTAGGTTAATGTTCTTTAGTGCCAAATGCCATATCTTAAAATATAATTCCACCGTGGGGTTTTACACGGAGTCCGATCTCGGCCACACCGGCTAAGCCATCCCAAGTGAGACATATCCAAATTCACAATAATATTCAGAAGTCCAATATAAATGCCACCATGTGTACAACATTACGTCCGACTTGGTTCGATCGGCTATGCAATATCACTTAGGACATAACTTCTTTTAATTAATCCTTAATTCCCATTTCCTTCCATCTTTTTCCATCACATGGAACTACACCTCTTTTCATTTATTCATTTTTTGGCACTTTGGATACATCAATACAACACAAGTCTTCCCCTTTAATAATTCGTTCATGTAACTCTATCATCCGTGTTGATAAGGGCTATCATATGAGGTATGCACACATAAGAAAATAACGAACACTTGGAGAATATAATCACATTTTCAATTATCATGATTTCGATGTAAACACATAGAGCAATTCTGGGATGAAAGCCCGTCATCCAACACATTAATGCAAATTCATCAAGTATGATCAATCTAAAACTTCAAGCCAACAATTTGGACACTAAGAATCCCACACCACGAAGAAGAGGGTTAGCCATACATACCTTAATGGAGCCTCCCTTAAATCCTTACAATAAATTCCAGAATTCCCTAGCAACTTCGACCTATTTTATGAGAACTACGAATTAAGCCAAGAATTGGAGATACAACTAAGATTCTAGCTCATTTGAGCATATTGGCAAGAACTAGGTATACATTTTGGCTCTTGGACCCCTTAGTGAGAGATCTTCTTGTCACCTTCTACCCCAATTGTCATCTTTTTAACTTACAACTTTCCCATACCCCATTGTCACTCATGCATGCAAGATAGCTAATTCCGATACCCATGAACTCACCCTTGATTACTCATTTTTTTAATTAAAATTTCGAAATTGTAGATTAGGGCACAAGTTCTTACCTATTAGGATGAAGACCTAGCTGATTTGCTCGATAATCTTCAAGGGATTGAGCAAAGATCAAATGGGGACTTGGTGAAGACCATCATCTCTCTCTCTATGACTTCCTCTCTCACTCTATTCTTAGGAAAAATTGCATAAAAGGGGTCTAGGGGATGTGTTTAATGGAATGGGGTCGGGTTTCAAAAATTAGGAAATAGGGTCCCCGACTCAGATCTACGATCTCAAAGTTTACATGCGGCCCATAGAATGGACCGTAAAAATGCTCCACAAAACCTGAACACACTGTTTCGATATGCGATAGAAATGCGGTCCGCATACCCGTTTTGTGATTGCATAATGCACCGTAGAACTTCCCCTTACAAAATCCTAAGGGGATTATGCGATGACTATACGGCCTGCATATCGATTATGCGATCGCATAATTGGCCGCATAGTTGACCTCAAATTATCCATCATACTGACTGACTCTGTGGCAACTATGCGGTCCACATACTTGTTCTGCGATCGCATAGTGGACCGCAGAAATGCACCTTTTCTGAGAAATTTTATTCCTTGACTTTTTACTGCATAGATCAGTCCAAAGGGTCCTCATTTACACATATCTAGCACATATTCCTAATTTGGCACTACGAGCTTTTTAGTTTTGAGTAGAAATTTTCACGGGGCCTTACATCCTCCGCTACTAAGATCATTCGTCCTCAAATGAGGATTAAGGATCATTTATGAGCAATTCTTATGCAATCTCCACCTTTTCACAACACGTAACATAACAGCAGACCCCAAATTTAGTTAACTCCTTAAATTTCGAAAAATTTTGCTAGAGTTTCCCTTGTACCTAGGCCTATCGACCTGTCAGAGAGCCCTAGAAACATATCGTAACAGCATTTACGCAATCCTTAAACATGACATTCCTTGCAACGATACCAACCATGGCCGCTAGGGCAACATATAATCGAAATTGGATAGTTCTACATAGACAAATTCAAGGATACAGAGTTCGTAGGACCCAAATTCAGAAAAAGCTATTGCATGGCTATACAAATAAATGTGGGTACTTTTTTTCATCTCTTCCTCGGCCTCCCAAGTGGCTTCTTCAACCTGCTGGTTTCGCCATAACACCTTCATGGAGGTGATTCTTTGTTTCTCGACTTCCGGACCTGCTTGTCAAGAATGACAACTGGAATTTCTTCATATGACAGTTCTTCGTTAACGTCAATCGTTTCGACTGGCACAATAGAAGACGGATCCCCCACTACCTTCTTTAACACAGACACATGGAAAACTAGGTGTACCAATGACATCTCGGGTGGCAGCTCATGCTTGTATGCCACCTGCCCAATCCTCTGAATGACCTTGTATGGTCCCACATACCAGGGACTCAATTTTCCTTTCTTTCCAAACTGCATGACACCCTTTATGGGGAAACATTCAAAAATACCCAATCATCCTCTTTGAATTCTAAATCTCTACGACGAATGTTCGAATAAGACTTTTGGCGACTCTGAACAGTTTTCAACCTCTCCTTAATCATTTTGACTTTCTCCATGGCCTGATGCACAAGGTCTGACCCAATTAGTTCCACTTTTCCTACCTCGAACCACCTAATAGGAGACCTACACCTCATACCATACAATGCCTCGAATGGTGCCATCTTGATACTAGCATGGAAGCTATTGTTATAAGAAAATTATATGTGTGGCAAATAGTCATCCCAGCTACCTTTAAAATCAAGAGTACAAGAATGCAACATGTCCTCAAGTGGCTAAATGGTCCGCTCCGCCTGCCCATCGGTCTGTGGGTGAAAAACCATACTGAGATTTACCTACGTACCCAAACCTTGCTAAAATTTCTTCCAAAAGTTGGCTGTGAACTGAGCCCCTCGATCTGAAATGATTGGGAATGGAGTGCCATGCAACCTGACTATCTCCTTAATATACAACTGAGAATACTATTCTGATGTGTCGGTAGATTTAACTGGCAAGAAGTGCGCTAACTTCGTGAGTCGGTCCACGATCACCCAAATTGTGTCAAAATTATGTGGAGTGCGCGGTAACCCCACCAAAAAATCCATATTGATCATTTTCCATTTCTAATTGGAATCTCTATATTCTGAGCTAACCCACCGGGCCTTTGATGTTTGGCCTTCACTTTCTGACAGTTTGAACACTTTGCCACAAAGTTCACCACATCCTTTTTCATGTTGTTCCACCAATAAACTTCCTTGAGATCATGATATATTTTTGTAGAACATGGGTGTACGGAATACCTGAAAGTGCGAGCCTTTGCCATGATCCTTTCTCGAAGGCCATCAATATCGGGAACACATAGGCGGCCTTGGCACTGTAGGGTACCATCATCCATGCCAAGGGAAAAAGCTGTGGTCTTGTGTTTATGAACACCCTCCTTCAGTTGTGCTAATAATGGATTGTTGAATTGATTCTCCTTCACCTCTGCCACAAGCGATGATTTCGCCCTACTATGCACCACCACTCCTCCTTCATCAGAGTCTGCAAGGCAAACTCCCAAATTAGCCAAACGGTGAACCTCCCGGGACAAGGGTCTTTGATATGCCTCCAAATGAGCCAAAATCCCCATAGACTTTCGGTTAAGGGCATCCGCCATAGCATTGGCCTTTCCGGGGTGATAGAGAATATCGATGTCATAGTCTTTAAGAAACTCGAGCCACCTCCCTTTCCTCAGATTCAATTCCTTCTTCTTGAAAATATATTGAAGACTTTTGTGGTCAGTAAATACATTCACATGGACTCCATACAAATAATGTTGCCAAATGTTTTAGTGCAAATACCACAGCCGCAAGCTCTAAGTCATGGGTTGGATAGTTCTTTTCATGGTTCTTGATTTTCCTAGAAGCGTAGGCTATAACCTTGCCGTGTTGTATTAGCAAGCAACCAAGCCCAATACCGGAAGCATCGAAATATACCACAAATCCCTCTGTTGCCTCTGGCAGGGTTAATACCGGTGTTGTAGTCAACCTTGATTTCAATACTTGTAAACTCCTTTCACAAGCATCAGACCACTAGAACTTAACTACTTTCTACGTCAATTTAGTCAATGGAGAGGCAAGAGTAGAAAATCCCTCCACAAATCGTCTGTAGTACCTAGCCAAACATAGGAAACTGTGAATCTCTGTTGGAGTGGTAGGTCTGGGCCAATTCTTCACTGATGCAATCTTTTGAGGATCAACCATAACTCCTTCTCGGGAGACAACGTGACCCAAGAAGGTGACAGATTCAAGCCAAAATTCACATTTTGAATATTTTGCGTACAAACTAATGTTGCTGAAGAGTCTGCAGAACCGTCCTAAGATGGCCAGCATGGTCCTCCCGACTTCAGGAACACACAAGAATATCAACAATGAACAGTATCACAAAAAAATATAGGAAAGGCTTAAAGACTCAATTCATAAGGTCCATGAAAGCTGCCGGGGCATTTGTGAGCCCAAATGACATTATCAGAAATTCAGAGTGCCCATACCGCATCCTGAAAGCTATTTTTGGAATATCCTGCTCCCTTATCTTCGATTGATGGTACCCGGACCGTATTTCAATTTTTGAGAAGCATGAAGCACCCCTCAATTGATCAAACAAGTCATCTATCCTTGGCAATGGGTACTTATTTTTGATTGTGACCTTATTGAGTTGCCGGTAGTCAATACACATTCGCAGCGACCCATCTTTCTTTCTGACAAAGAGAATCGGTGCGCCCCAAGGTGATACACTTGGTCGGATGAAACCCTTCTCTAGTAGATCCTTCAACTGTTCCTTCAGCTCCTTCAATTCTACCGGCACCATTCTATAAGGTGTAATAGGCTCATACGAAAATACATCGGGAAATTTATTCATAATTGGTACAGATTTAAGGGTAGGCACCTCAGCTGTGCTGTCCGCAACTCAGACCAGATGATAAATGCACCCCTTCCTGATCATCTTCGTGGCCTTAAGGTAAGAAATAAACCCACCTTTTGGCACAATATTATTCCCTTCCTACTCAATAGCTGGCTCATTAGGAAGCTCGAGTCTCATGATCCTAGTTCGGTAATCGAGTTTGGCAAAGCATGAATAAAGCCAATCCATTCACATTATTACATCAAAATCGATCATTCCCAGTTCAATAAGATCGGCCATGGTATCCCAGCCATGCACTGTGACCATACAATCCTTATAAACCCGTGCGGCCATAATTGACTCGCCAACTAGAGTAGATACAGAGAACGACTCATGAAGCTGTTTCGGTCCTATCCCGAAGCTTGAAGCAACATATGGGGTAACATAAGACAAGGAAGACACGAGATCAATAAGAGCATATACGTCATGAGATTAGACAGTCAATATACCTGTAACAACATCTGGGGAGGCCTCTACACTTTGACGACCACTCATAGCATAAAACCGACCGGGTCCTCCCAATCTATGTGCACCATCCTTAGCTGCACCCCATCCAGTGGGTGCCGAAGCGCCTCGAGCTGGAGGGTATGCTGAAGATATGGTAGCTGTAGGACTGGATGACTAGGATGTACCCCTACCCGCCCCCTAGCGGGACGCACGACAGTCCTTCTGAATATGGCCTCTCATCCCGCATCCGTAGCATACTGACATGTCTAGGTAGCAGACTCCCGAATGTACCTTCCTACATTTAGGGCATAGGGCCTACTGCTACTGCTGGGATCTCCCTCCCGATCGGCCCTAATGATGGGACCCCCTGCTGTCCTGGTTAGGCCTAAATCGACTCATCTACTGTGGACCGTGCCCTAATGGCAGGTTACTGGCTGAAGACTGAGCACAAGACTGGGATGGCCCTGATGATCCTCTCCAAAAAGTTGATCCCTCACCTCCAAATGAATCTCCAGGTGGCCTGCTGATCGAGCCCTGTTATTTCCTTCTCGTTCCATCCTGTACTTTAACTTTCGAGCCTCAGTAGCTTGAGCAAAGGCTACCATCCTTCCATAGTTCATTTCAGAATTTATAGCGGCTTTGGCAGCTTCATTAATAACCAAGGGGCCAAGGCCCTGCACAAATCGATGCACCCTAGCCTCCATAATCGGCATCATATGAAAAACATACTTTGACACGTGCATGAACTCCACATGATACTCCCACACACTCTTGCTACCTTATTTTATGGTCTCAAACTCTGTAACACGGGCTTCCTTAGTCTCGGCAGGCAGGAAATTGTCTATGAAGGCTTCTGCAAACTCACTCCATCTCACCGGATGGCTCCCCTCCTCACGGGAATCCTCCCACATTTCTAACGAGGAATATGCCACCCCTTTCAGACGATAGGATGCCAACTCTACTCCCTCCGTCTCGGTAGCACTCATAACTCGGAGGGTCTTATGCATCTCATAAATAAAATCCCGAGTATCTACTCCGGGGTCAGTGCCTGTAAACATCGGAGGGTCCAACTGAAAGAACCTGTTTACTCTAAAACCAGAAGAATCCCCTTAAAAGCTAAATGAGGTGGTTATAGTATTTGACCTCTGCGCCTGGGAAGCCACTAATTGGGACATCATAAAATAGCTCCTCTAAGATCCCTATCAGAAATATCGGAACCAGAATCTGGGGCTGGGGGTGGAGCAGGAATATCAGCGGGAGGGATGGTAGTACCCTCCGTAGGTGTAGGAACTGGGGTAGTATGCTCTAGAGTAGAAGAACCATGCAAAGTAATAGTAGGGCGAACGCCCTCCCCCGCAACATCAAGTAGGGATTCATCGGTCGCTCCCGATGGGGCATTGGCTTCTTGGCCAAATCTCGCTTTCTTCTTAGGTGCCATTTACTGAAAGATAGAACAATGCACGAGTTAGAGGAAAGAACCCTCACATACCGCTCTAATGGACAATAAAGAACACAATGAAGGTTATTATTCCTAAATGTCTAAGTAGCCCCCTACTTATAGATGTGGCCGACAACACACCTATAAGAAGGGCTCTACTAGACACAGCTCCGAGACATCCTAGGATGCTTTAAAACCTTAGGCTCTGATACCAAGTTTGTCATGCCCCAAAACTCGGGGAGCGCGAACGGCGCGCGACCGAGCGAACTCCATCGAGCAAGCCTATCTAGTCTTTCCTTCCCGACTCATTCTATACCCGACGTATTAATGCATTACCAACTGTTCAAAGTGAGGGAGAGTTGTTGCATAAACGCATAAGCATTGCTAGTTAAATTCTTACTTAAAATACAACATGTCATACTTAAGTTACCAAAAGTATATACAGTTGACAGTCTAGTAGAGAAAAGTTTCAAAATACAATGTGACCCTATGACTATCCCGGCACCTATACATGACCCACATAAATGTATACGGAGTCTTTAAGGATACGATAGACTATAATAATGATGCTGGCTACAATGCCCCGGCCATACCTCAAAATGTGAAAATTGACACAAAAGAAGGACTACAAACCCCTGTAAAGAATGGGGGCTCACCGAGATAGCTGTGGAAAGAGCAAGAGAGCACCACTATCTGCGATCGGCACTATCAGCAACGGAACCACGTACATCCATTCAAAGATGTAGTGCCCCTGGCAAAAGGGGTGTTAGTACTATTGAATAGTACTAGTATGTAAGGCAAACACAATTTTTGATAGGATGAACGGTGAACAAATAGAAGACAGGTATATCATCAACAAGTACATCACATGATTACAGGGAGAAACACTAAATAAGGTCCACACGATTCCGGTTAAGTCTTTCCATTCTTTAATGCCAAATGTCAAATCTTAAAATATAATGCCACCGTGGGTTTTTACATGAAGTCCGGTCTCGACCCGACAGACTAAGCCATCCCAAGTGAGATATATCCAAATTTACAATAATATTCAGAAGTCCAATATAAATGACACCATGTGTACAGCATGGCATCCGATCTCGGCCCGATCGGCTAAGCCATCTCACTTGGGACATAACTTTTTTTTAATTAATCCTTAATTCCCATTTCCTTCCACTTTTTCCATCACATGGCACAACACCTCTTTTCATTTATTCGTTTCTTGGCACTTTGGATGCATCAATACAACACAAGTCTTCCGCTTTATTAATTCGTTCATGTAACTCTATCATCCGTGTTGATAGGGGCTATCATACGAGGTATGCACACATAAAAAATAATGAACACTTAGAGAACATAATCACATTTTCAGTTATCATGATTTCAAAGTAAACACATAGAGCAATTCTGAGATGAAAGACCGTCACCCAACACATTAATGCAAATTCATCAAGTGTGATCAATTTAAAACTTCAAGACAACAATTTGGATACTAAGAATTCAACACTAAGAAGAAGAAGGTTAGCCGTACATACCTTAATGGAGCCTTCCTTAAATCCTTAAAATAAATTCCGAAATTCCCTAGCAACTTTGACCTATTTTATGAGAACTACGAATTAAGCCAATAATTGGAGATATGACTACGATTCTAGCTTATTTGAGCATATTGGCAATCACTAGGTGCAAATTGTGGCTTTTGGACCCCTTAGTGAGAGATCTTCTTGTCACCTAGTATCCCAATTGTCATCTTTTTAACTTACAACTTTCCCATACACCATTGTCACTCATGCATGCAATATAGTTAATTCCCATACCCATGAACTCACCCTTGATAACTCATTCATTTGTTAAAATTTTGAAATTGTGGATTAGGGTACAAGTTCTTGCCTCTTACTAGCTGATTTGGTCAATAATCTTCAAGGGCTTGAGCAAAGATCAAATCGGTACTTGGTGAAGACCACCCTCTCTCTATCTAAGACTTCCTCTCTCACTTTATTTTCAGGAAAAATTGCATAAAAGAGGTCTACGGGATGTTTGTAATAGAATGGGGTCGGGTTTCAAAAATTAGGATATAGGGTCCCTGACTTAGATCTGCAATCGCAAAGTTGACATGCGACCCGTAGAATGGACCGCAAAAATGTTTCCCAGAACCTGAACACACTGTCTGGATATGCGATAGAAATGCAGTATGCATACCCGTTCTACGGTTGCATAATGCACCGCAGAACGGCCCTTACAAAATCCCAAGGGAATTTTGAGACGACCATGCAACCTGCATATCGATTATGTGATCGCATACTTGGGACCTCAAATTACCCATCATACTGACTGACTCTGTGGCAACTATGCGGTCCGCATACTTGTTCTGCAATCGCATAGTGTACCGCAAATGCACCTTCTCTGAGAAATTTTATTCCTTAACTTTTTAATGTATAGATTAGTCCAAAGGGTCCGAATTTACACATTTCTAGCACATATTCCTAATTTGGCACTACGAGCTTTCGAGTTTTGAGTAGAAGTTTTCATGGGGGCCTTATAATTTATACTTTCTGCCCTGAGATACCGCATCTGCGGTCCAAATGTAGCTTTCGCGATGCCGCACCTGCGGAAAATCTATCGCAGGTGCGGTTTTCACTTATTCCCTCAGAATCCGCTTCTGTAGTCACAGTATTGCACCTGTGGAATCGCAGATGCAACCCATACATCGCACCCATGGCTCCTGACTACCTCAACCTTGGCCGCATCTACGGCTCCTTCTCCACTTCTACGGTCTCGCACCAGCGGTTCCCACTCCGCAGGTGTGGTTATGATAGCTGAGTTCAACTTCAGCATTCCTCAAATTCCAAACTTGTTCCGTCAATCAACCGAAATCAACCTGAGGCTCTCGGGACCTCTACCAAATATACCAGCAAGTCATATATCAACATACGAACTTAGTCGAACCTTTGAAACACCCATAACAACATCAAAACACAGAATTACCCTCGGATTCAAGCCAAAGAACTTCTAAACTTCCAAATTCTGCAAACGATACCGAAACCTATCAGATCACCTCCGAATGACCTGAAATATTGCACGCACGTCAAAAATGACTCCACAAACCTACTCCAACTTTCGTAATTCATTCTGACCCCGATATCAAATTTTCCATTGGTGACCAAAATCGCCAAATTTCTTACTTTCGCCAATTCAAGCCTAATTCTACCACGGACCTCCAAATCACATTCCGATCGCGCTCTTTAGTCTAAAATCACCTAACAGAGCTAACAGAAAAATCAGAATTCACATCCGAGAATGTTTACACGTCCACATCTGGTCAACTTTCCAACTTAAGACTTCACAAACGAGACTAAGTGTCTCAAATCCTCTCAGAAACCACTCCAGACCCGAACCAATTGACCCAAAATATCGTAATATAGCTGAAGAGCAAAAAAAGAAGCAGAAATGAGGAAATAGGGTTATAACTCTCGAAATAACTTATTACATCCTCCCCCTCATAAATAAATGTTCATCCTCGAACAGGTGTAGAAACATACCTGAAGCCTCAAATAGGTGTGGATATCTGTTCTCTATCTCCTGCTCAGTCTCCCAAGTATCCTCTTCCACGGGCTAACCTCTCCACTGCACTTCCACTGAAGCTATTTCATTTGATCTCAACTTTCGGACCTGCGACTCCAAGATAGCCACTGGCTCCACATCGTAAGTCAAATCACCATCTAACTGAACCGTGTTAAAATCCAAGACATGGATGGATCACCGATATACTTCCTGAGCATAGAGACATGAAATACTGGATGCGTACCCAAAAATCTAGGTGGAAAAGCAAGCTCATAAGCTACCTCCCCAATGCTCCGAAGCACCTCAAAAGGCCCAATGAATCGAGGGCTCAACTTGCCCTTTTTACTATATCTCATAAAACCCTTCATGGGTGAAAAATTCAGTAGAACCTTGTCCCCAACCATATAAGATACATCACGAACCGTTCTGTCAGCATAACTCTTTTGCCTTTATTGCTCTGTGCGAAGCCGCTCCTGAATCAATTTCACCTTATCCAAATCATTCTATACGAAGTCTGTACCCAAAAGTCAATCCTCGCTCGGCTCAAACCAACCTACTGGAGATCTTTACCGCCTTCCATATAAAGCCTCATACAGAGCCATCTGAATACTATGCTGATAACTATTGTTGTAAGAAAACTCCGCGAGCGGTACAAACTGGTCCCATGAACCCCCAAAATTAATGACACTAGCGCGCAACATGTTTGCCAATATCTAAATAGTGCGTTCGGACTATTCTTCCTTCTGAGGGTGAAAAGCTGTGCTCAACTCAAACTGAGTACCCAACTCTCGTTGCACGGCCCCCCAAAACTGCGATGTGAACTGAGTACTTCTATCTAAAATGATGGAAATTGGGAGACCATGCAGGCGAACAATCTCTCAGATATAAATCTCAGCTAACCCTTCTAAAGAATAGGTAGTACACACAGGAATGAAGTGCGACGACTTAGTCAGTCGATCCACAATCACCCAAATAACATCAAACTTTCTCAAAGTCTTTGGGAGTCCAACTACGAAATCCAATGTGATCAGCTCCTACTTCCACTTTGGAATCTCTATCTGCTGAAGGAAGCCATTCGATCTTTGATGCTAATATTTCACCTACTTACAATTGAGGCACCGAGTTACAAACCCAATTATATCTTTCTTCATCCTCCTTCACCAATATTGCTGCCTCAAATCCTGATACATCTATGCAGCACCCGGATGGATAGAATACTACGAACTATGGGCCTCCTCATGCATCAACTCCTGAAGCCCATCTACATTGAGCACACATATCCTTACTTGGATCCTCAATACCCCGTAATCACCAACAGTCATATCTCTAGCATTATAATGAAGAACCTTGTCCTTGAGGACAAGCAAATGAGGGTTATCATACTGGTGCTCTCTGATACGATCAAACAAGCAAGACCGGGACACTATACAAGCTAGGATCTGGCTGGGCTCCGAAATATCTAACCAGCAAAACCGATTGGCCAAGGCATAAACATCTACTGCAAGAGGTCTCTCACCAATAGGAAGGAAGGCAAGACTACCCATACTCATTGGCTTTCTATTCAAGGCATCGGCCACCACATTGGCTTACCCCGATGGTACAAAATAGTAATATCTTAGTCCTTTAGCAGCTCCAACTATCTCTGTTGCCTCAAATTGAGATCCGTTTGCTTGAACAAGTGCTGTAGGCTACGATTATCAGTAAACACCTTACAAGATACACCATAAAGATAGTATCTCCAAGTCTTCAATGCATGAACAATGGAAGCCAACTCCAAATCACGAACAGGGTAGTTCTTATCATGGGGCTTCAACTGACGAGAAACATAAGCAATCACTCTATCCTCTTGCATCAAACACACCCAATGCCAACTCGAGAAGCATCATAATATACTATATAAGAAACAGAAGCTAACGGTAGAACTAATACTGGAGCTATGGTCAATGCAGTCTTGAGCTTCTGAAAGCTCGCCTCACACTCATCCGACCACCTAAAAGGAGCACCCTTTTGGGTTAATTTGGTCAAGGGTGATGAGATAAATGAAAATCCCAAAATGAATTGGGCCAACTTTGGACCGCTTGTATCTTCTTTTGATCAACCTGAATACCCTCACTGGACACCACGTGCCCTAAGCACACCACCGAACTGAGCCAAAACTCACACTTGGAGAACTTAGCATAAAGCTTCTCCTCCCTCAACCGCTGCAATACAACTATCAAATGCTCGGGATGATCATAAGAGTACACCAGGATATCATGAATGATTACAATAACAAACCAGTCAAGATAAGACCGAAACGCGCTGTTCATACAACAACAACAACAACAGCAACCCAGTATACTCCCACTGGTGGGGTCTGGGGAGGGTAGAATGTACGCAGACCTTACCCCTACCCCGAGGGGAAGAGAGGCTATTTCCAGGAGACCCTCAACTCAAGAAAGCACCAAGTGATGACATATCAGTACTATGGATAGACTCATAATAAAATAACATAAAATACACAGCATAACATGAAATAACCTAAAATAGAAAAATAACAGCAATATAAGAAAATATAGGAAATATGAGAAATATGGGAGGTAAACTAATAACCAGCATATAAAGCCCTGCATCAGTAGCAGATCAATA
Organism: Nicotiana glauca; assembly: GCA_026770625.1. NCBI lineage: Eukaryota > Viridiplantae > Streptophyta > Magnoliopsida > Solanales > Solanaceae > Nicotiana > Nicotiana glauca. Next base: position 60,191 of record MU730458.1, read on the forward strand.
GCATCCTAAGTCTACCACCTAACTGGCTTGTCTCACTCTAGTGCGCAGTAAAAATATTCACACCTTCCCCTAGCCTACAACCTTAATCTTCGACCTGCACAATTCCCTATCTAGGGCCATGTCTTCAGTAATCCTAAGTCGCGCCATGTCCTGCCTGATCACCTCTCCCTAATACTTCTTAGGTCTCCCTCTACCTCTCCTCGTGCCCACCACCGCCAATCGCTCACACCTCCTCACAGGTGCATCAGTGCTCCTCCTCTGAATGTGCCCGAACCACCTTAGTCTTGCTTCCCGCATCTTGTCCTCTATGGGGCCCACGCCCAACCTCTGTCGAATCTCTACATTCCTAATCTTATCCATCCTTGTATACCCACACATCCACCTCAACATCCTCATCTCTGCTACTTACATCTTCTGGATGTGTAAGTTCTTAACCGGCCATCACTCGGTACCGTACAACATGGCGGTCCTAACTACTGCTCTATGAAATTTACCTTTAAGTAACGGTGGCACTTTTTTGTCACAAAGGAGTCCCATTGCTAACCTCCACTTCATCCATCCCACCCCTATACGATGTGTGACATCTTCGTTGATCTCCCCGATCCCCTGAATAACTGACCCAAGGTACTTAAAACTACCCCTTTTAGGGATGGCTTGAGAGTCAAGCCTCACTTCCACTCCCGCGTACGTCGGCTCCGCCCCAAATTTGCATTCGAGGTATTCCGTCTTTGTCCTGCTCAACCTGAAACCTTTAGGCTCAAGGGCCTGTCTCCAAACCTCTAACCTCTCATTGATGCCACGTCGAGTCTCCTCAAGACTTTGTCATCAATATATAGCATGCACCATGGCACCTCCCCTTGAATATTATGCGCAATGGCATCCATTACCAGGGCAAATAGGAAAGGGCTGAACATCGACCATTGGTGCAACCCCGTAACAACCGAAAAATGCTCGGAGTTGCCTCTTACTGTCATAACCCGAGTCTTAGCTCCATCATACATGTATTTAATTACCCTAATGTATGAAACCGAGACCCCTTTAGCCTCTAAGCATCTCCATAAGACCTCCCTAGGTACCCTGTCGTATGCTTTCTCTAGTTCGATAAACACTATGTGGAGATCCTTCTTCTTATCCCTGTATTATTCCACCATCCTCCTAATAAGGTGGATAGCTTCTCTGGTAGATCGCCCCGGTATGAACCCGAACTGGTTGTCTAAAATAGACACCGTCCTCTGCACTCTCATTTCCACCACTCTCTCCCAGACTTTCGTGGTATGACTCAGTAATTTGATACCCCTGTAGTTGTTATAGATCTGGATATCGCCTTTGTTCTTATACAATGGAACCATTGTACCCCACCTCCACTCTTCAGGCATCCTATTAGTCTTGAATATAACATTAAACAACCCAGTAAGCCATTCCAAGCCTGCTCTACCCACACGCCTCCATAGTTCAATCGAAATTTCGTCTGGCCCGGTAGCTCTACCCCTCCTCATCTTACGCATTGCCTCCTTGACCTCACCGACCTCAATGTCCCTACAATATCTTAATTCATGGGTGCTATCGCCATTCCTAAAATAACCTAATATAATATCCTGATCCCCTACGTCATTTAGAAGTTTATAAAAGTAGGTTTTCCATCTCCTCTTAATCTGGTCATCCCCCATCAAAACTTTGCCGTCATCATCTTTTATGAACCTCACTTGGTCCAGATCTTGAGTCGTCCTCTCTCTCACCTTAGCGAGTCGGAATAACTTCTTCTCCCCACCTTTGTTCCCTAGTTCCTCATACAGACGAGCAAAAGCTGCCGTCTTAGCCTCCGTTACTGCCATCTTTGCCTCATTCCTAGCAACCTTATAACTCTCTCTGTTCGCTCTCTTCTCCTCCTCGTCAGTGCTCCCTACTAACCGCAGGTAAGCTGCCTTCTTTGCTTCCACTTTACCTTGGACAATTTCATTCCACCACCAGTCTCCTTCATGGCCACCAGTGTGTCCCGAAGATATCCCTAACACCTCTCTCGTCGCCCTCCTTATACAGTCTGCCATCGTTGACCACATAGTGTTTGCGTCCCCACTACTTCTCCAAGCTCCCATTGCCGATAACCTTCCTGCCAACTCCAGAGCTTTATCCCCAGTCAAGGCGCCCCACCTAATCCTCGGGCGACCTCGTACCGACCTCTTCTTCCTCTTTATCATAATACCAATGTCCATTACCAAAAGCCTATGTTGTGTTGCAAGGGTCTCACCTGGAATAACTTTACCGAAACACGCTGTTCATCAAATGCATTAACACTGGTGGGGCATTAGTCAGCCAAAAATACATCGCAATGACCATGTCAGGTCCTAAAAGCTGTCTTAAGAACGTCCGAGTCCCTAATATTCAACTAGTGATACCTTGATCTGATATCAATCTTAGAGAACACCCTCGCTCCCTGAAGCAAATCAAATAAATCATCAATACAAGGCAAATCATACTTGTTCTTGATTGTGACTTTGTTCAACTACCTGTAATCAATGCACATCCTCATAGTGCCATCTTTCTTCTTCACAAATATAACAAGCGCACCCCAAGGTGACACACTAGGCCGAATAAACCCCTTTATAAAGGATTTCCTAAATTTGCTCTTTCAATTCCTTTAACTGTACTGTTGCCATACGATACGGTAGAATAAAAATGGGCTGAGTGCCCGGAACTAAATCAATGCTGAAGTCAATATCCCTGTCTGGCGGCATGCCTGACAGGTATGTAGGAAACACATCTGGAAAATCCCTTACCACCGGAACTGAATCAATAGTAGGAGTCTCTGTACTAACATCCCTCACAAAGGCTAAATAAGAAAGTCAACCCTTCCCAACTATCCACCGGGCCTTCAAGTATGACATCACTCTACTGGTAACATAATTTGATGAACCTCGCCACTCAGTCCGTGGCACCTCCAGCAGAGCCAACGTCACCGTCTTAGTGTTCCAGTCCTGAAAAGCATGATACAGGGATGACCAATCCATGCACAATATCACATCGAAATCAACCATACTAAGCATAAAAAAAGTCTACTCGGATCTCCAAACCCCTAATAGTCACAATACAAGAAAGATATATGCGGTCCACAATAATAGTATCACCCACAGGAGTAGGCACATGAACAGATAAAATAAGATATAATGAGCAAAATACGATAACAAATACGAAAAAGTGGAACCAGAATCAAGTAATACAGAGGTATCTCTGCGGAAAACTGAGATAATACCTGTGATCACGACATCTAAAGCAAAAGCATCTGGTCTGGCAGGGAGTGCAAAGAAACGGGTCTGACCGCCACCTGATCGGCTTCTCCCTCTAGGGTGAACCCTAGCTGACTAACCTCTACCCCGAGCTGGCTTGGCAGGTGGGGAAGTAACTAGTGCTAAAGCCGAAGGCTGACTCCTCTGCTGGGTGAACCTCCCGTAAGGCGGGGACAAAATCTCTTGATATGACACATATCTCCACACTCAAAGCAACTTTCCCGGCAAATGGCGGTAGGGACTGAAGGGAGCCCCAAGCATCGGGATACCCACCAGAAGTTCCAGTCATAGATGAACCTTGAGTTGATGGTGCATGAGTCGAACACTGAGCTGGAAGGGCACTAAGAGATTAGTGGACCTGATGAAACTGTGAGAACCATGGCTCGATGATTCACCATGGTGAACTTGGCGAGCTGACTAAGCATGTCTGAATGAACGGCCTCTGCCATGTTAGAACTGAACCCCATAAGGAGCACTACCAAAATTACTAGATTCGCGAGGCCTCTTAGCCTCCCTCTTAACTCGCTCTTGGCAGCGAACCGACTCTATCTCTAAAGGAAAGTCAACCACCTCCTCAAAAGAAGAACCAGACGCCCATCTCTCTGGTCATAAGAATCCATAACTGATATGTGAGGCCATCTATGAACCTCCTAATCCTATCCTTATCTGTAGAAACCAACCAAATAGCTTGACGGGCTAACTCAGAAAGCCACATTTCATACCGCATCACAATCATATCATCCTGACGCAACTGCTAGATTTGCCTGTGCAGCTCCTCTATGCGAAACTGCAGCACATACTTCTCTTGAAAGAGAACGGAGAACTGCTTCCAGGTAAAAGGCACTGCATCAGTTGGCCTACGCCTCTCATAAGCCTCCCACTATGTAAAGGCAGCTCCCGAGAACTGAAAGGTAGTAAACGAGACCTATCTAGTCTCCAAAATACCCGTTGTACGGAGAATCCTCTGACACTTATCCAAGAAACCTTGGGCATCATCACTCTCTGCACCACTGAAAGTTGGAGGCTAAAGTCTATCGAACTTATCCAATCTACGCTGCTCGTCATAAGACATGACTCGAACCACATAGTCCTAAGCAGGTGCAACCGGTTGGGTTGGGTGGTGCCTCTGGTGTCCAGAGTCCCTGAACAACCTGGATGGGTGTACGGGGCGGCAGGAGTCTGAGTGCCTCCCCCGACCTGGGAAGTAGCTGCTATAGTAGAAACAACGACTGCATGAGCAAGACTGGTGAACAAAGTCAAAATATGAGCTAAGGTCTCTTGAATACCTAGGATAACAATAGGCATAGTCGGTGCCAGAGCTGGTTCTGCTGGCGCATCCACAACTGGGACCTGATCATGAACTAGGTCGACTGGTAGATCTATAGGTGCTGCCCTAACTACTGTGCGGGCTACACCCCTGCCTATACCATGACCTCGGCTGCGACCTCGGCCTCTCACGGCCCCAACTGGTGACCGTCCATCCTAACTGGTAGCAAGTGTCCTCACCATCTATGAGAGAGTAGAATAAAAGAAGTTTAGTTACCATAATCAACAGTATCGCACGACAAAAATTCAAGAATGTGAAGTTTTTCCTAAAGGTTATGTAGCCTCTCAAAGATAAGTACAAACGTCTCCATACCGATCCGCAAAACTCTACTAAACTTGCTCATGACTCGTGATACCTATGTAAACTAGGCTCTGATACAAACTTGTCACGACAAAAAACTAAACCCAGTCGTGATGGTGCCTATCATGGAACTAGGCAAGCCAACTCACTGCCACAATAATTTGATATTTTATTAAAAGATAGATAAAAGCCTTTTTCATACTGAAATTTCATAAAAGAGTTCAATTGGAAAACAAAATGCGGAAATAAATAGCCCGACATCGGGGTGTCACTAAGTCATGAGCAACTACTACAAACTATTCTAAAAGATATCAAGACTAACTAGTCTGAGAGTAACTAAAATATACTAAAGGAAAGAAAAAGAAAAAGAAAAGCAGGACTGCGATTGCCAGGCAGCTACCTCGCTATCTCAAATGAAAGTCTGCAACTGGAATAGTCAACTCGCTCTACCCTAGTCAGAGATACGTGGATCTGCACAAAAGGAGCAGGTGGTAACGTGAGTACACCAACTCAGTAAGTAACAAGTCCAACTATGGACTGATAGGTAGTGACGTAATTAACCTCAATAGGTATTAGAAATAAATTATTCAGAAAAGTAGGTATGCTTTCAATTCAAGTATACAGCTCAAGCGGTACAGTAAATACATATATGGACAATGTGAAGTATAAAGCTCAACTAATCTCTATGGGCCAATGTATGGAATGCATGAAAATGTACCATGTACCTCCACTCTCAAGTGCTCAACCACTCGGTTATGTATATGGCCATCCGGCCCATGAAAGATCCATCCCAAAATATATACACATCACTGACAATAGTCACCCAGTACCGAGGAAGGCCATTCCAGCCTCATGGAGAAGATCCATCTCCAGGTATAAATACTTCAGACAAGATCCATGTCCAGGGAAGATCCATCGCTCAATAATATCAACTGCGCTCACTAGGGGTGTGTTGTAGACTGCCGAGGGGCTCCTATAGCCCAAGCACTATTATAATTATCAACATAATCGCTGCAACATGTAGTCTGATCACATAACTGTCAATCATAATCAGGCTCTCGGCCTCACCCAGCCATCACACTCCAATCTGACACACGGACTCACAATGCCATGAAACTAGCATGGAACAATGACATGATGTGCCAAATAGTAACAACTGACACAGAGACATGATATGAAATGCATGAATAAGACTAAATATAGAATATCAATGAAACTAATGAGATGACAGCAAGAAACGACCACTCGGGTCCCAATAGTATCGGCATGAATGTAACATGACATACAGCTCATTTACTTAATCACATGGTAACACAGATATCAGCAAGAAAGAGTCACTAGACGGTGCCATGAAATGAACCAGGTCTCGATTCTCAAGGTGCACGCCCACATGCCCATCACTTGGTATGTGTATCACCTCAATACTAATCACATAACACATATTTTGGGGTTTCGAACTGTCAGAAACAATTTTGGAAGCGTTACTTACCTCAATGAAGCCAAAATCCTACTCCGCGACACCCTTGCCTCTTGAATCGGCCTCTAAACATCCCGAATATAACCAAAAGCAACACAACGAAATCAATATAGGCTAAGGAACCAATGCCACACAAAAATACACTTAATTGGACATAAATCCCAAAATTCCCCCAAACCCGCCCCCGGCCCACATCTCGGATCATAAAACTAAAAAGCCCATTCACTCACGAGTCCATACATTCGAAATTCATCAAAATCTAATTCCATTTGGGCCCTTAAATCCTCAAATCAAACTCTCTAAAATCCCAAGCCCTAACGCCCATTTTCACCCCTAATCTTCATTAATTACATGATTAAACAATGGGAAATCACGACATATACGAGTATTAGGATCAAGTAGCTTAGATCACTGATAATCCCTTGAACCCCTCTTCAAAATTGCTCACAAAAACATTAAAACCGACTGAAAATGGTGAAGAATGGACCAAAATTTGCGAAGTCCACAATTTATACTTTCTACCCTGAGATACCGCATCTGTGGTCCAAATGTCGCTTCTACGATGCCGCACCTGTAGAAAATCTATCGCAGGTTGTCGCGACCTGGGTTTCCCACCCTCGAGAGTCGTGATGGCGCCTACTAGTGAAAGGTATGTAAGATAACCATTCCAATTTAGTTACCCTTTTCAAGTCTTTAAGTCCTTATAATTTCAATACAATATATATGAAACAACATTAATAATATTATCATTTAACAAGCGGAAGAAGAATCTGATAATTTAACTTAATACAAAGTGCGGAAGATGGAAATTTAATAGTTTAATCAAAAATCTCTACATAATCTGAAGTACAATACTACCAAGAATTTAGTGTCACAAGTCACGGACTATCTAAGAATACTACAAATAAGGTTTGAATATAAATACACTAATTTGTCTAGGAATAAGGAAAAACAAAAATGGAAATGATAGGAGGAGATGCCAAGGCCTGCGGACGTCTGCAGGACTACCTTGGGTCGCCTGAATGGACTGAAGACATCACCCTCACTGCAGTCCAAACGCTCTAGTATCAGTATCTGCACACAGTGCAGAGTGTAGTATCAGCATAACCGACCCCATTTGCTGGTAAGTTCCTAGCCTAACATTGGTGAAGTAGTGACGAGGCTAGTACCAGACTACAAAATAAACCTATGCAGTTAAATCATATACAACGAAAAATAAAAGCAGATAATTATAGTTAAAGTTGGGCAGGGAAAACATGCTGCAAGGAGTAACAGATAACAACAGAATACCAATAGAGAAATGTAATGAACGCCATAAATCAATTATTAGAAAAGATAAGGAAATGAGGAACAAATGTACATGTAATACCGTTGCAGACGTGCAACCCGATCCTAAATTACATAGTACCGTTGCTGACATGCAACCCGCTCCCATTTCATATAATACCATTGCAGGCGTGCAACCCGCTCCCATTTCATATATTACCGTTACAGGCGTACAACCTGCTCCCCTTTCATATATTACTATTGCAGGCGTGCAACCCGCTCCCATTTTATATATTACCATTGCAGGCGTGCAACCAACTCCCATTTCATATATTATCGTTGCAGGCGTGCAACCCACTCATATTTCATATATTATCGTTGCAGGTGTGCAACCCGTTCCCATTACATAAATTACCGTTGCAGGCGTGCAACCCGCTCCCATTTCATATATTACCGTTGCAGGAGTGCAACCGCTCCCATTCATATATTACCGTTGTAGGCGAGAAACCCGCTCCCATTTCATTTATAAGCACCAATCATAAAAGAACCCCAACAAGGGAACAATAATATAAAAACAACATCTCGGCAAGGGAACGATAATATGACAACAACATCTTGGAAAGGGAACAATAATATAACAACGACATCCCAACAAAGGAACAATATAACAACAACATCCCGAAGGGAATAATAATAAAATCCTTATATGAAGCACGAATAAACCACAATGGAGTCATAACAATTAAAATACAAGACTTATGGGTATGCTTGACACCCACGTATAGATACTTGTCACCATGCCTATACGTCGTACTCCACAGTTAACACATAGCAAATAAGAAAAAACTCCTAATCCCTCAATCTAAGGTTGGACCAAACACTTACCTCAAACTTCCATGCCCAACTCAAGCCTCAAACACTTCTTTCCTTTAGAATTCGCCTCCAAATAACTCATATCTAGTCCAAATTATTTTAACATCAATAAATGCTAAAGAATTCATACCCCATGCTTAATTTTAGGTTTTCTATCATTTTCCCCAAAAAGTCAAAAATCAACCCCGGGCCCGCTTGGTCAAACACGAGGTTCGGACCTAAACTCGATCACTCATTCACCCACAATCCCAAATATATAATTTGTTTTGAAATCAGACCTCAAATCGAGGTCCAAATCCCAATTATTCAAAAAGCCCCAACTCTACCCAAATCCTCAATTTTTACCATGGATTTTTTTTGTTTTTGCTTTAAAAGTGATGAAAAGCAGTAAGGCATTGAAAGAACAAAGTTTAGAATTGATTACCTATGACTTGGGGATGATAATTGTTGAAAACAATCGTTCGTAGGGCTGTAAACCTCGAAAATATGGGGAAGAAGAAGGTCTGCCCATTTTGGTCTATTTTTATATCACTGGATAGGGAACCTATGCGTTCGCACACGATTGGATGGATTCACATAGAACAAATGATGACCCCTAGAATTAACTCTATTCTATCGCGGACCTGCCTATGCGATCTCATAGGACAAATGGTGACCTCCCGAATTAACTGTATGCTATCGTGGACCTACCTATGCGATCGCATAGAACAAATGGTGACTCCCATAATTAACTCTACGCTATCGCAGACCTACCTATACGATCGCATAGAACAAAAACCTGGACACCAGCGAATAGCAAAAACACCAGATTTTCTAAGTTCGAATCACCCCGATACCTATCCGAAACTCACCCGAGCCCTCGAGTCTCTAAACCAAACATGCATGCTAGTCTAAAAACATCATACGGATTTGCTTTTGCGATCAAATTGCCAAAATAACATCCTAAACAATGAATTTAGCATAGAAATCTAAGAAAAATCTCAAAACTTTCAAAGTATCAAATTTCACAACTACGGGTCCGAATGATATCAAACGACTTTCGTTTCTTACCAAATTTCACAAACGCATCTTAAATGCCACATTTAACCTACACCGGGCTTCGAAACAAAAAATACGGGCTCGATAATAACAATTTCAAATATAATAAAGTTTCCAAAAATGATTATTTTTTTAGTAAAACAATTTCTTTAAAAAATTCATTTCTCGGGCTTGGGACCTCGAAATTCGATTCCGGGCATACGCCCAAGTCCCATATTTTCCTACAGACCCTCCGGGACCATCAAATCACAGGTCCGAGTCTGCAACCTAAAGTCAATTTAAAGGCCAATTTAACATTTTCATCTCATTTCCACATGAACATGTTCCGGATATATGCCCAAACTGCGCACACAAATCGAGGTAAGGAAAAAAGAGGCTTCTAAGGCCTCGGAACACATAATTTACTCGTAAATCAAATGATGATCTTTTGAGTAATCACATCCTCCACTTCTAGAATAACCGTTCGTCCTCGTACGGACATAAGAAGAAAGCACCTGAGTTAGATAAAAGATGGGGATAACAGCTCCGCATATTGGACTCGAACTCCCAGGTCGATGCCTCAGCAGGATGACCTCTCCATTGAACACGAATAGAAGGGAAACTCTTCGATCTCAACTGACAAACCTGCTGGTCTAGAATAGCTATGGGCTAGTCCTCATATGACAAGTCCTTGTCCAATTGGACTGTGTCGAGGTCTAACACGTGCAATGGATTGCCGTGATACTTCTGAAGCATGGACACATGAAACACTGGATGCACGATTGATAAACTCGGTGGCAACGCAAGTCTATAAGCCACCTCTCCCACTCGATCAAGAATCTCAAACGGGCCAATGAACCTAGGGCTAAGCTTGCTCTTCTTTGCAAATCTCATCACACTTTTCATAGGCGACACCCGAAGCAACACTCCCTCGCCAACCATGAATGCTATATCTAGAACCTTACGGTCGGTATAACTCTTTCGCCTAGAGTGAGCTGTACAAAGCCAATCCTGAATGATCTTGACCTAGTCCAAGGCATCCTGCACTAGATTCGTACCCAAGAACCGAGCCTCTTCCTACTCAAACTATCCAACCGGCGACCGACACCGCCTACCATGTAAATCCTTATAAGGAGCCATCTGAATGCTTGACTAGTAACTATTGTTGTAGGTAAACTCTGCTAAAGGCAAAACTGATCCCATGAGCCTCCAAAGTCAGTGACATAAGCTCGGAGCATATACTCCAAAATTTGAATAGTACGCTAGGACTTCCCATCTGTCTGAGGATGAAATGCTGTGCTCAACTCGACCCGTGTGCCCAACTCTCACCGAACTATTGTCCAGTAATACGAGGTAAACTGGGTAACTCAATCAGAAGTGATAGACACTTGCACACCATGAAGACGAATAATCTTCCGGATATAGATCTCAGCTAATCTCTCGGAATAATAGAAGGCTGCCACAGGAATGAAATGCGCTGACTTAATCATCCTATCAATAATAACCCACACTGCATCGAAATTCCTCTGAGTCCGTGGGAGGCCAACAACAAATTCCATAGTGATACACTCCTACTTCCACTCGGGAAGCTCAATCCTCTGAAACAAACCACCAGGTCTCTGATGCTCGTACTTTACCTGCTGACAATTCAAACATCGCGCCATATACTTAACTATATCCTTCTTCATCCTCCTCCACCAATAGTGTTGCCGCAAATTCTGATACATCTTAGCGGCACCTGGATGAATAGAGTACCTAGAACTATGGGCCTCCTCTATAATCAACTCTCGAAGTCCATCAACATTAGGAACACAATATCGACCCTGAAGCCTCAAATTCCATAATCTGCTAATGTAACCTACTTGGCACCACCGTGCTACACCGTGTCTCTAAGGAAACACAAATGAGGATCATCATAATGCCGATCTAGGATATGCTCCAATAAAGAATAATGAGCGACTGTGCAAGCTAATACGTGACTAGGCTTAGAAATATCCAATCTCACAAACTAATTGGCTAAAGCTTGAACATCCAAAGCAAGCAGCATCTCACCGACTGGAATATATGCAAGACTACCCATACTGGATAACTTCCTACTCAAAGCATTGGCTACCATATTGGCCTTCCCCGTATGATATAAGATGATGATATCATAGTGTCTCAATAGCTCTAACCACCTCCTCTACCTCAAATTCAACTCCTTTTGCTTGAACAAGTATTGCAAACTTTTGTGACCCATGAACACCTCACATGCCACGCCATACAGATAATGCCTCCAAATCTTCAACGCGTGCACAATGGCTGCTAACTCCAAATCATGAACCGGATAGTTCTTCTTATGAATCTTTAACTGACGTAAAGCATAAGCAATGACCTTGCCATCCTGCATCAACAACGCACCATGTCCAATACAAGATGCATCACAATAAACTGTATATGGACCTGCACCTATGGGAAAAACCAACACCGGTGCCGTCATCAAAGCTGTCTTGAGCTTCTAAAATCTTGCCTCACACTCGTCCGACCCCCTGAACTGAGCACCCTTTTGGGTCAACACAGTCATCGGGACTGCAATGGATGAAAACCCCTCCACAAACCGACGATAATAGCCTGCCAAACCCAAAAAACTCTGGATCTCTGTAACTGATGCAAGTTTAGGCCAGTCCTTAACTGTCTCTATCTTCTTTGGATCTACCTGAACACCCTCTGCTGAAATAACATGACCCAAGAAAGCAAGTGACCCCAACCAAAACTCGCACTTCGAAAACTTAGCGTACAACTGACAATCTCTCAAAGTCTGAAGAACAACTCTCAGATGCTTCTCATGCTCCCCCAGGCTACGGGAATAACTCAAAATATCATCAATGAAGACTATCATGAATGAATCCAAGTAAGGCCTGAAATTGTGGTTCATCAAATCCATAAAAGTTGCTGGGGCATTTATCAACCCAAATGACATCACCAAGAACTCATAATGCCGTGCGGAAAGCTGTCTTAGGGAAATCGAATGCCCTAATCCTCAACTGATGGTAGCCAGATCTCAAGTCAATCTTAGAAAACACTTGGGCACCCTGAAGGTGGTAAAAAAAATTATCAATCCATTGCAGTGGGTACTTATTCTTGATTGTAACCTTGTTCTACTGCCAGTAATCTATACTTATCCAAATAGATCCATCCTTCTTCTTAGCAAACAACAACGACGCACCTCAAGGCGAGACACTAGGTCTAATGAAGCCTTTATTAAGCAAGTATTGCAACTGTTCCTTCAACTCTTTCATCTCAGGTGGGGCCATACGATATGGCAAAATGAAAATGGGCTGAGTGAGCGAAGTTAATTCAATGCAGAAGTCAATATCTATGTCGGGTGGCATACCGGGAAGGTCTGAAGGAAATAACTTAGAAAACTCACAAACAACAGGCACATAATCAATAGAAGGAATCTTAGCACTAGAATCACTAACATATGCCAAATAGGCCAAACACCCCTTCTGGACCGTATGCGGAGCCTTCATATATGAGATAGCACTATGGGTAAAATATCTAGGAGTCCCTCTCTACTCTAAACGAGGCAACCCCGGCAAGGCTATGGTAACAGTCTTTGCATGACAGTCCAAGATAGTGTGGTAAGGTGATAACTAGTCTATCCCCAATATGACATCAAAATCAACGATGTCCAACAGTAATAAGTTTACTCGGGTCTCAAGACCCCCAATTGCAACCATACAAGAACGATGAACACGATATACCAAAATAGAATCATCCACCGGTGTAGACACATATACAAGAGCACTGAAAGAATCACTAGTTATGATCAATTAAAGTTCAAAATAAGATGACACATAGGAGTATGTAGACCCTGGATCAAATTGCATTGAAGCATCCATACTACAAACCGGAATAATACATGTGATATCTATATCGAAAGCCTCAGCCTCAGGTATGGTTGGAAGAGCATAACATCAGGGCTGGGCCCCACTACTCTGAACTACATCTCTGGGATGGCCGGCTGCTAGCTGGCCTCCACCTCTAGTAGCCTGAGATCCACCTCTAATACCTCTACCTCCACCTCTAGAACCTCTACCTCCACCTCTAGCTGGCTGGGCAGGGGGTCGGTGCCTGAACCAAGTCACAGGAACCCTGGTGCTGAGAACCACTCGGTGCTGGAGGACAAAACCTAGCAATATGCCTCGTGTTGCCACAAGTAAAACAAGTCCTCAACTGCTGGGGCTAAATCGGAGGTGCACTGATAGGAGCTGGTGATGCACTATAAAACTGCTGATCGGAATACTACATGTGATAACCACAACCACCTGGGGCACCCTGAGAAGCCTGAAGTGCCGACTGAAAAGGCTAAGGAGGATATCCCCTACTAAAAGAATCCCTGCCTCCTGAAGAGGCACCACTGAATCTGCCTGAATGACGAAGCCTCTTGTCATACCCATGACCACCTCCCTATGATAGAACCATCTCAACCCTCCTGGCCACATTGGCCGCATCCTGAAAGGAAATCTCACTCCCCGTCTCCTTAGCCATCTGAAGTTGAATAGGCTGAATGAGTCCCTCAATGAACCTCCTCCTCTCTCTCTCTCTCTCTCTTAGTGAGAAGTATAAGAAGATCAGGATGGGCCAAGTCAATAAATCTGGTCTCGTACTGAGTAACAGTCATAGAACCCTGCTGGAGACGCTCAAACTGCCTCCGATCTCTCTTTGAGTGATAGGAAGAAACTTCTCTAGAAATAGCTGAGAAAACTGGTCCTAAGTTAAAACCGGTTACCTAACTGGTCTAGACAAACAATAATCCCTCCACCAAGTCATGGCGGATCCAGATAAGCTAAAAGTAGCAAAGTCAGCCCCATTGTCTCCGCTATCCCCATTTTCCTGAAAACCTCATGAAAGTTGTCTAAATAATCCTAGGGATCCTCAGAAGATGCACTGCTGAAAGTGGTAGCGAAGAGCTTAGTTAACATGTCCAAGCTCCACAAGGCATCTTAAGATGCAGTTGATCCATCACCGGTCTGAGTTGCCGCTTGGCTGAAGAAGCGGTACGCTACCTTGCCATTCAAGGAAGAATAGAGTAAAAATTCAATTATCATTGAAAAACCAAACCGCATGATATGAAATAATAGATGTGAAGTTTTTCCTAACTCTGTAGCCTTTGGAGAAAATGCATCGCAGGTTGTCATGATCCGAATTTCTCACTCTCAGGAGTCGTGATGGCGCCTACTAGTGAAAGCTAGGCAAGTCAACTATTTCATTTTAGTTACCCTTTTCAAGTCTTTAAGTCCTTATAATTTCAATACAGTATATATGAAACATTGGGAATAATAATATCGTTTAACAAGTGGAAGATGAATCTGATAATTTAACTTAATACAAAATGCGGAACACGAAAACTTAGTAGTTTAACCAAAACTTTGTACATAATCTGAAGTACAATACTACCCAGAATTTAGTGTCACAAGTCACAGACTATCTAAGAATACTAAAAATAAGGTCTGAATAGAAATACACAAATCTGTCTCTGAATAAGTAGAAACAGAAAGGGAAATAATAGGAAGAGATGCCAAACCGTGCGGACGTCTGTAGGACTACCTCGGGTCGCCTGAATGGACTGAAGAAAGTACCCTCACTGCAGTCCAAATGCTCCAGTATCAGTATCTTGACCAGTGCAGAGCGTAGTATCATCACAACCGACCCCATATGCTGGTAAGTGCCTAGCCGAACCTTGGCAAAGTAGTGATGAGGCAAGGACCAGACTACTAAATAAACCTGTACAGTTAAATCATATACAGTGGAAAATAAAAGCAGATAATTACTGTTAAAGTTGGGCGGGGGAAACATGCTGCGAGGAGTAACAGATAACAACAGAATACCAATAGAGAAATGTAAGGAACGCCATAAATCAATTACCAGCAAAGATAAGGAAATAAGGAATAAGTGTACATGTAATGTCGTTGCAGGCATGCAACACAATCCCAAATCACATAGAACCATTGCAGGTGTGCAACCTACTCCCATTTTATATAATACCACGACAGGCATGCAACCCGCTCCCATTTCATATGTTACCGTTGCAGGAA
Source organism: Nicotiana glauca (assembly GCA_026770625.1). Classification (NCBI taxonomy): domain Eukaryota; kingdom Viridiplantae; phylum Streptophyta; class Magnoliopsida; order Solanales; family Solanaceae; genus Nicotiana; species Nicotiana glauca. Next base: position 75,812 of record MU730458.1, read on the forward strand.
TGCAACCCGCTTCCATTTCATATATTACCGTTGTGGGTGAACAACCCGCTCCCATCTCATATATTACCATTGCAGGCATGCAACCCGCTCCCATTTCATATATTACCGTTGCAGGCATTCAACCCGCTTCCATTTCATATATTACCGTTGCAGGCGCGCAACCCGCTCCCATTTCATATATTACCGTTGCAGACGTGCAACTCGCTCCCATTTTATTTATCAACACAAATCATAAAAGAACCCCAGCAAGGGAACAATAATATAACAACAACATCCCGAAAAGGGAACGATAATATACCAACAACATCTCGGCAAGGGAATAATAATATAACAACAATATCCCAGCAAGGGAACAATAATGTAACAACGACATCCCGGCAAGGGAACAATATAACAACAACATCCCAACAAGGGAATAATATAACAACAACATCCCGTCAAGGGGAACAATAATAAAATCCTCATATGAAGCACGAATAAACCACAACAGAGTCATAACAATTACAATACAAGACTTACGGGCATGCTTCACGCCGACATATAGATACTCATCATCATGCCTATACGTCGTACTGCACAGTTAACACATTACAAATAACACATCTCCTAATACCTCAAGATAAGGTTAGACCAAACACTTACCTCAAACTTTCACGGCCAACTCAAGCCACAAACACCACTTTTGCATTAGAATTCGCCTCCAAGTAACTCGAATCTAGTCCAAATTGATTTAACAACATCAATAAATGCTAAAGAATTCATATCCAATGCTTAATTATAGGTTTTGTATCATTTTCCCCAAAAAGCAAAAAGACGACCCTGGGCCCGCTTGGTCATAACACAAAGTTCGGACCAAAACCCGATCACCCATTCACCCACGATCCCGAATACATAATCTGTTTTGAAATTGGACCTCAAATCGAGGTCCAAATCCCAATTATTCAAAAAACCTTAACTCTACAAAATCCTCAATTTTTACCATGAAATATTTAGTTTTTGCTTTAAAAGTGATGAAAAACAGTAAGGAATTTAAAGAACAAAGTTTATAATTGATTATCTGACTTGGGGATGATAATTGTTGAAGAAAATCTTTCTTAGGTCTGTAAACCTTGAAAATATGGTGAAGAAGAAGGTTTGCCCGTTTTTAATATGTTTTTATATCACTGGATAGGGAACCTATGCGTTCGCATATGATTGGATATGTTCGCATAGAACAAACCGCGACCCCCAGAATTAACTCTATGCTATTGCGGACCTGCCTATACGATCGCATAGAACAAATGATGACCCCCAAAATTAACTCTATGCTATTGCGCACCTACCTATGCGATCGCATAGAACAAATGGTGACTCCTAGAATTAACTCTATGCTATCGCGTGCCTACTTACGAGATCACATATAAAGGATGATGACCCCCAGAATTAACTCTATACTATCGCGGACCTACTTTTGCGATCGCATAGAACAAAAACCTGGACACCAGCAGACAACAAAAATACCAGATTTTCTAATTTTGAATCACCCCGACGCCTATCGGAAACTCACCCAAGCCCTTGGGGCTCTAAACCAAACATGCACATAAGTTTAAAAACATCATACGGATTTTCTTGTGCGATCAAATTGCCAAAATAACATCTTAAACAATAAATTTAGCATAGAAATTTAAGAAAAATCTCAAAACTTTCAAAGTATTAAATTTCACACCTACGGGTCTGAATCACATCAAACAACTTCCATTTCTTACCAAATTTCACAACAGCATCATAAACGCCAGATTGAACATGTACCGTGCTTTGGAACACAAAATACGGGCCCGATACAATCAATTTCAAATATAATCAAATTTCAAAAGACTCTTATTTTTTTCAATAAAACAATTTCTTTCTAAAATTTATTTCTCATGCTTGGGACCTCGGAATTTGATTCTGGGCATACGCCCAAGTCCCATATTTTCCTGCGGACCCTCCGAGATCGTCAAATGATAGGTATGGGTCCATTTACCCAAAATATTGACTGAAGTCAACTTAAATTTAATTTTAAAGGCCAAATTAAACTTTTCATCACATTTCCACATAAAAGCATTTCGGATATACACTCGGACTGCGCATGCAAATTGAGGTAAGGAAAAAGAAGGCTTCTAATGCCTTGGAACATAGAATTTACTCGTAAATCAAGTGATGAACTTTTGGGTCATCACACAGGTGTGGTTCCCACTTATTCCCTCAGAATGTGCTTTTGCAGTCACAATATTGCACATGCGGGCTCGCACATGCGACCTATCCATCGCACCTACGGCTCCTGCCTACCTCAGCCTTGGTCGCAAGCGGCTCCTTCTCCGCTTTTGTGGGCTCGCACCTGTGGTTCCCACTCCGCAGGTGCGGTTATGACAGATGAGTTCGACTTCAACATTTGTCAAATTCAAAACTTGTTCCGTCAATCATCTGAAATCGACCCGAGGCCCTCGGGACCTCTACCAAACATACCAACAAGTCATATATCAACATACGAACGTAGTCGAACCTTCGGAACACTCAAAACTACATCAAAACACCAAATTACCCTTGGATTCAAGCCTAAGAACTTCTAAACTTTCAAATTCTGCAAACTTCCAAATTCTGCAAACAACACTTCACTATTGCAGCCAAAAAATATTGAAACAAACGAGGTTGTTATAAAGAAGTTTGACTCTATATATATATATATATATATATATATATATATTATATTAAATTCTTCTTGTTTTTGTTTTACGTAACCAAATATTAAACTTTGTACATATTCATTAATTATTTTTAGAATATTTACGCTATTAAATAATTATTTCTTTTTATATGTGTGGCACAGGATATTTCGTGCATCGCACGAGTATAGCGACCAATGCTATGTTAAAAGCGTATTGGGAAAAAAGTTGAATTTATATTGAAAATGACGTGGCATGACACGTGGACTGGTCAAATGGTCAAAGAGTAACAATTGAGAAAAAGGCACGGGAGATAACAGATACGAGAAGAGGAAGTTAAACAGGCACGAGAAGCAGTTTAGACACGACTCTCGTACCAATTCAAGTCATTTAAAGCCAACGGATCGAAAGGCAGTGAAGACATGGATCTGAAGACAAAAACGAGTCCAAATTCAGTATTAAATACCTGATACGTTAGAAAACTGGTATTTAATAGGAATGATTGTGTAACGGCTTATTTAATGTCATTTATTACCCATAATTGTCTCATTAAATCTTAGGTTTCATTCCTTTACCTAGACTCAACTATAAAAGGAGGAAGTCTCATCATTTGTAAGGACACGAAAAAATCATTGACATCATACTGAAATACAAATTTGTTTACTGCTTTATTCTTATTCTCAGAAAGCCTATTATTCATTTTAGGTCTCTTGATTATCAGTAACCCAATTTTTCATCTTAAATTCTAGCTTTGACCAAAATATTATTTTTTGGTTAAACAAATTGGTTCCGTTACCGGAAATCTGATAATCTATTTCTTTTTAAATTGCATTCTACTAATTGATATCATCATGGCAAGCAACAACAATAAAAACAACAACAACAATGCCGTTGAAAATCAAATCCATCAGGGTCAAGGGGATTTGCACTACATCAACATAGTTCCTTCCCCTCAAACTTCTCCACGTCAATCTCGTGAAGGTACTTCTGCACCAGAATCACATGCTGAGGAGCAAGAGCAATCATAACATTTTGAGGGACCAGAGGAAGCTCTGAAAATAATAATTGATGCACGGGTTAGCCAAGCTCTTCAAGCGCTAGTTAGCCGGTTACCTGTTGCGCCTCCCACACCTTTACCTAATAACAATACATTGGAGAATCCTCGTTCTGGACTTGTTAACACAAATGAAGGAACACCCAGTGAACCACGAGAAGTGGATCTAGGTACTACAAATAATTCTTATTTACAAAATTTGGTACTAAATTTGTAGACATAGCTTAAAGAACAAAACGAGCGCATCGAGCAAATACCTGGTGTTCCCCCAATAATCAAAGGAATAGATGCAGATAAATACTCACAACAACCTTGGAAACCGAGTGCTTCTCCCCTTTCAATCCCTAAAATGTTCAAAATGCCTGACATTTAAAAATATAACGGCACAACCGATCCACGTGACTATGTGACGACATTTACTACAGGAGTCAAAGGAAATGATTTAACCAAGCAGGAGATTGAGTCCGTGTTGGTCAAAATATTTGGAGAAACACTCACCAAGGGTGCACTAACCTGGTATTCTCTTTTGCCTGAAAACTCTATAAACGCTTTTGCTGAGCTTGCAGATTCTTTCATTAAGGTGCATTCAGGAGCAAAAAAGGTTGAGAAAAGAATGGAGGAGATCTTTAAAATCAAACAAGGGGACATAGAGTTGCTCAGAGATTTTTTTGATAGGTTTCAACGTGAACGAATGACTTTACCCCGTGTACCAGATAATTGGGCTGCAATAGCTTTTGTGAGCAATTTGAATGATAAAAGTTCTGAAGCCACGAGAAGATTTAAAGAAAGCCTTCGAGAGTTCCCTGCAACCATGTGGAATGATGTGTATAACAGGTACAGTACGAAGTTGCGAATCAAAGAAGATACCGTGCCTCGATTTCAACATGAAGAAAGGAGTGGTTCAAGGAGATCCGAAACTGAAAAAAGATTAGGTAAAAACAGGTATGATCCTTATATGGGTCCTGTAGGAAAAGATTCACAAACAAAACAGGAAAATCAACGATATGATCAAAAATCAAGAAATAGGGAATCCGGCTCTTCATAAAGATTCAGGAATGATCGAAACAGACAGGAGTCACGAGATGATGATGGAAGTTTGAAGGCAAGATTCGGTGGATATAATTTCAATGTCACCAACTCCGAGCTCGTAGCTGTTTTGAGGAGCATGGGAGATAAGGTACGGTGGCCGAAGGAGATGCGGTCGAATCCAAACAAGCGCAATCCAGATCATTGGTGCGAATTTCATAATGATCACGGGCATAAGACCTCAGAATGTAGATTCTTACAGAGTGAAGTGGACCGTCTATTGAAACAAGGTTATCTCACTGAGTTATTTAGTGAGAAAGGAAAGCAAGCCTACATGAAAAATACACAAGAGCCACCAAAGTCACCATCACCCAAGATAACCGTGAATGTTATAAGTGGAGGAGAAGATATTTATGGGGTAACATATGCAGCTTCAAATAAAGTTTCCAAATTCACAATCACGCACGGGAAACGAGTGCGACAAACCTTAGAGGATGAAAGTCTCACTTTCGATGATGCAAACACAGAAGGAGTGATCACTCCCCATAACGTTGCACTGGTAATATCTTTACTTGTACATGATACTAATGTAATGCGAGTTTTGATTGATCCAGGAAGTTCTACAAATATCATCCTATTAAGGGTGCTACGAGAAATGCAAGCGGAGGATAAGATGATTCCAAAGGCGCATACTCTATCAGGATTCGATAATTCCACTGTAGTAACTGAAGGGGAGGTAATTCTAACAACTTTTGCAGAGGGTGTTGTGAAAGATACCAAATTTCAGGTAGTAGATATAGAGATGGCATATAATATAATCACGGGGAGACCGTGGATTCATGATATGGACGTTGTCCCGTCAATTCTACATCAAGTTATGAAATTCCCGTCACCATTGGGAATCTGCCAAATTCGTGGGGAACAACATACAGCTAGAAGTATTAATATTTTAGCAGATACGAGTGCTGTAAATAAAGTTGAAAAAGACATAGACCAAACCACAACTGAACAAGGAAAGACAGATTTAG
>MU730459.1:0-12800 GCA_026770625.1 Nicotiana glauca
GGACTATGAGTTCCAAGTTAGAAAGTTAAAGAACTTTGAAATGAAAATCATGAGTTTTGAGGCTCGATTCTATGTGAATGATGTTAATTTGGCGATCTGATTGCGCGAGTAAGTCCGTAGGATATTGTTGGAGTTATGTGTATGTTTGGTTTGGAGCTCCGAGGGCTCGGGCGAGTTCCGCGCGGTCTGCACTGGAAGCCACGCGGCCGCGGTACATTTCTATGCGGTCCGCGCGGCCAGGTTCAGAGAGGCCATTGGCTTAAGTTCGACCAGCGCGGCCGCGGTGCATTTTTGTGCGGTCCGCACTGGGAGATTCAGAGAAGGCCCAGGTGCAAGTCCACCAGCGCGGCCGCGCACCAAAATCATGCGGTCCGCGCTGGGTAGGCTCAGAGAGTCGTTCCCCCCCCCCCCTTCCTTGGTGCGTCCACGGGACATTTTTGTGCGGTCCGCGCCGGGCCTTCAATGAAGCATATAAATCCGAGATTTTCAGTCATTCTACACTTTTTCAAGACCTAAAACATAAGAGGTGATTTCCCAAACGATTCTTCTTCTTCAAAACGATTGGTAAGTGATTTTTAACTTATTTTCTTTACTCCTTATCATCCTTAAACATAATTTCAACTTCAAAACAAAGATTTTAAATGGAGGAAATTGGGAACTTAGGGTAGGACCTAGGGTTTCTAAAATTGGGGGTATTGGACCTCAATTTGGGGTCCGATTCCAAAATAAATTATATAGTTGAGTTCCTGGGGGAATGGGTAACCGGGTTTCGGTTCGAACCTGGGGTTTTCACCATGTGGGCCTGGGGGCATTTTGGGAATTTTGAGTAAAACTTTGGGAAAATCATTTTATGCATTCAAGTTGATTCAATTAGCATTTGTTGATACATTCAAGTAATTTGTGACTAGATTCGAGCAGTTTTGTGGTGAATTCTAGGGGTAAAGCTATTCTAGAGGCTTGAGTGGCCATTTGGAGCATTTGAGGTAAGTGTTTGATCTAAGTTTGGCTTGAGGGAATAGGATTAGAGTATTACAAATTGCTATTTGCTAAATGACCAAGTGCGGTGTATAGGCGTGGTGACGAGTGTCTATACACCGGAGTCTAGCATGACCGTAGGTCCTTGTTTGTACTTGTTTTTGAGATAATTTGTAACTCTTCTAAGCTAATTAATGATAACTACATAATGTGAAGAGTTTGAGGATAAATCATGAAATATTAATACCTTGGAGCATTAGCTCGAATGATAAATACCATTGAGTAAGAGATGAAAGTATAGAAAGGAGTTGTGATTGATCCCTTGCCGGGATTGTTAAATATACTGAATATTTTCCCTTGACGGGATGTGAAAGTTAATGATGTTGTTCCCTTGCCGGGATTTTGTTGTTAATTATGTTATTCCCTTGCCGGGACATTTCTTATTATTGTCCATTTTTCTCTCGCCCGTTTGGTTGTGACTGCTGTTTGGGTGAGGAAGAGTGTAACGCACGAAGGGTCATTCCGTGCTATTTTTTATTATATTTGCACGAAGGGTCATTCCGTGCTATGTTTTGACTATTTATGTGCACGAAGGGTCATTCCGTGCTATGTTTTGACTGTTTATGCACGAAGGGACATTCTGTGCTCTGATTTGATTATATTTGCACGAAGGGTCATTCCGTGCCATGAAATGAGAGTCGTGAGGGAAAGCACGAAGGGTGATGCCGTGCATTTTATTCATTTGCTTTGGGTGAGAACGAGAGTAAAAGCACGAAGGGTGATGCCGTGCAACTATTGAATTCTTATTCTTTGATAATTATTGTTGTGCCCTGTTTCTTAATTACGCTGATGAATTTGATATTCAAATTGTACTCCCCCACAGCATGTTTCCCTCCCTTTTTAACTGTTTAGATTCGGTATTTCTTTTCCTTTTATTGTATATATAGGATTGTACAGGTTGATTTTGGTAGTCCGGTCTAGCCTCGTCACTACTTCGCCGGGGTTAGGCCAGGCACTTACCAACACATGGGGTCGGTTGTGCTGATACTACACTCTGTGCATTTCTTTGTGCACAGATCCAAGAGCAGCTTTTGAGCAGCAGCAGTAGGATTTCTATCTGGGAGCTATCTTCAATCCAGGGACTCTCGAGGTAGCCTAGCTGATGTTCGCAGGCTGAAGTCCCTTTCCTTTATTTTAGTTTGTTTTCATTGTACCGAAACAGACATATGTATTTTTTTTTTCATTCAGACTTGTTTGTAGTATTCTATAGTAGTCCGTGAGCTACTGACACCAGGTTTTGGGTAGTGATGTGATTCAAACTTCCGCATTTTTATATCATTTTGTTAAACTTAAAGTCTTCCGCACCTATTTAATTGTTGTTAGAATATTATATTGCTGAGGTTAGATAGAGAGTGTTTAACGTTTGGCTGGCCTAGCTCCGTTAGTAGGCGCCATCACGACGCCCGATGGTGGGAAAATTCGGGTCGTGACAGAAACGAATAGGAAAAAATGAAACTTATGAGCCGTAACATATCATCCACATGATAGTTGGATCAATCGAAGTCCCGCAAGAACCCATAGTCAAAAACAAAAATACCCATCACCAGGGAGAAGCGAACTCGGGGTATATACCCGAAGATGCTCTCACATTCAGTGACGAGGATATCGAGGCCCCGTCTCAACCTCATAACGATGCATTGATAATTTCTTTCCTTATGAATATATTTCAAATTAAACGTGTATTTGTAGATCCAGGTAGCTAGGCCAATATTATCAAGTCGAAAGTGGTGGAGAAGCTCGGACTGCTCGACCATATTGTGCCCGCCTCTCAAGACCTCAATGGATTTAACATGACAAGTGAAACAACGAAGGGGAAATCACCCTCTTGGTCAACGTGGCCGGCACGACCCAAAATGTCAAATTTTATGTCATTAAAGAAGACATGAGGTATAACGCCTTGCTCGAAAGGCCATAGATACACTGCATGAGACTAGCACCATCAACCCTTCATCAAATGATGAAGTTTCCGATGAAGGATGGTATAAAAATCGTATATGGGGAACAATATGCGGTAAGGGAGATGTTCATGGTGCACGATGTGGCACCGGCATCGATTCCTTCACAATCGAAAGAACCAAAGGATAAGCAAATAGTGAAGTAGCAATCACAAGACACATTCTCGGCTACACCCGAATAAATCAAACAAAGGACCGTACCGTGTCCCCGGAGCAAAAGTTGAAGCATATCGATGCTCAAAGAGCTATCACCACTAAGCTATAACCGTCTCCCTTTTTATTTACATGTTACACTAACCTGTATGTAGGTTCCCGATCACATCAGTCAAAGTACCCTCCAGCTTGAAGACCTTAGATTTTAAAGCATATGTTGCACTCTTTTCCTTGGATCGGGTTTTATCCCAATAAGGGTTTTACCGGCAAGGTGTTTAACGAGAAAAAAATCTATATTCTACCTAAGGAGAACTTAACAATTATTCAAGGCTTCTCTTCGATCAACCTCGAACACTGTGGGGCATCCCCCTGAAAGATCACCTTCTCGGAGAATCCAAGATGAGCCAAAAAGGGTCTCGATAGAAAAATAATGTATCGGGCCAAATAGTGGAATGAACCGTTTCCACAAAGAAGAACCAAACCCTTGACAACAAAAACAGGTATACTTGTACCAAGTAATCAGAGAATAGGTTTTCCTCCATCAAAACACTTTGCGCTTAAAAGAAGTATGCTACTTTCACAAGGAACGGCTCTAGAGCTAAAAAATCTCCCGAATACTCGTGCACTGATACCAAAGATCGAAGCCATATGACCTCCGGGTCAGAAATTTCGAACTCGTAAGCCCTCAATGAGGCACCACCAAGTTTACAAAGAATTGCTCCAGAGCCAAAAAACGGTCGACATCTCGGGGACTATCGTTGACTATCATCTCATCGAGCTATCAGGAACTCAAGGCCATAAGACCCCAAGCGGACAACCTCGAGCCTGAAATCCCTCAATGCAGCAATACTAGAAAATGTAAGACCTCCACGAGGCATTATCAACAATATAAGACATCTATAAGGCAACACCAACACTGTAAAACCTTAAGCAAGACGTGAACCATACTTGTACCAAGTAACTTATCTGTAAGACTTCAAGCAAGGCATGAACCATACTTGTACCAAGTAACTTATCTATAAGACCTCAAGTAAGGCATGTTAAAATTTGTAAGACCTTACAAAAGGCATAATCCTGATCTTAAAGTTAAGGCTATATATCCGAAATAATAAGACCCATAAAAAGGCATACCCTCGATATAGATACCAAAACTACTTCACTCGAGGACTGAAAGGCTACAGCCACATATAATGACTACAATCACAAGGCTCTGGCCAAACTCACGCGACTCGAGGATGCCCGACCGTTGCTATAAAATCATAGGCCTACAATTACTTTAAAAAATATCAAAAAGAACTGGTTAATCAGGCCACCCTCGGCATAAGCAAAAAGATCTTCGATCATATAAGCTGCAAACAATAGGCTTCGAAACAATTCGACCATCGAGTGAAATCTCCCGAGGTGCTCATTTATTGCTACATAACAGCTCACGATCGAGGCTCTTATCAAGCTGTCGAAAAGTCGGGCGAACACAAAAACTTCAAAAGTCTTTAACGAGGGAAAATAAAGCCTATATTATAGGTCGTACTGACCCAATGCATAAGAGCCACTGTTGCCAGCCCATATTAGAGGTCATACTGACCCAATACGTAAGAGCCACTATCGCTAGCCCATATTAGAGTTCGTACCGACCAAATGCGTAAGAGCCCAGACGCCAGCCTACATTAGAGGTCACATCGACCTAATGTGTAAGAGCCACTATCGCCAGATTAAATTAAAAGGTCGAACCGACCTAATACGTAAGAGCCCTTATCGCCAGCTTAGATCAGAGGTCGTATCGACCAAATACGTAAAAGCCTACGGGCCATCCTAACAAGCCGTGGGGCCGATTTGTAAACCTAAGGGTTTTTCACCTCGAACTCCAATTCACCTGGCCAATTATTAACGAACGTATAAATTCAAAGACAAATAAAGACATACTCAAGCAAATGGAAATTCATGAAAGGAGAAAACTGAAAGGTTTCTTTATATATGAAACAATTCAAGGCTACATTTACAAATGCTCTTTATGAGCCCTGTACAAAGAATCAAAAAGAAAAGCCTAGTCTATGTTCCCCTCGGAGACTGCGGACCTATCGGCCTCTTTCTCATTATCCTCGGCATCGGACAAGAGAAACGCGACGTCGGATTCATCCGCCTTGGCATGCTCTATCTCTTCCGGGAGATTGAAGCCCCTAGCATGGATTTCCTCGAGGGTTTCCCTTCAAGATTTGCACCGAGTATATTCGTTGCTTCTGCTCTCTCGAATCGGAATCCCCTTTCATCTCAGCTCGAGCATCAACAACGTCTTTTAAATAAACGGCCACTTTCTTATCGGCCTTCGCTCGAATCTCTTAAGCTTCAGTCTGGGCGTCCACGACCTCGGTCCTCATCTTTAAAAGGCCAGATTCAAGCTTTACAATCATGTTCGTCTAGACCGAGATGTTTTTATGAGCATTCTGGAGCTACACCTTGAAGGCAGAAACCTTGGCCAAAGCACTCTTCTTGGCCGCAACTTGGGCATCTGCCTGAGCCTTTAGCTTAGTATACTCATACTTGGCCTGACCAATTTTGCTTGAAAGGCGTTCCAGGCCCTCCATCTTTCTATGCAACTAAAGTATCAACTTATTAACTTTTGAGGGAGGAAGAAGAAACATGCATCTACTCGAAACAAAGGTTACACGTCTCTCTAGGTAGCCTTCGTAGTTCCGGCTTCGACTCGCCTCATATTGTAGGTATACCAACTCCTTCGCCCTTTTTTCATAAAAGAGCCTGAGGGACTTCTCTCCGTCCAAGGCTCTTCGTAACATAGATTCACGACGGAGTAGCTCGGACTTGAGCTTGTCAAAGGCCTATGAAAAAGAAGCTCAATAAGAAAATGAAAAGTGAAAAATTGAAAAGCCAATACAGTCGGCCAAAACTCACTATAGAACTGAGCTGCTGAGCCTCCTTAAAGGTTGAGCGCACATCTACTGGTCGGGTCTCATCGAGCCCAGTAAAACCACCCCGATGGGAATATGATCTCTCGATACTCCTGGCCTCGAACATCCCTCGAAGTACCTTTGACAAGAGATGAATAAGACGGCAGAAAGTCTGTATCCCTCGAAGTAACTTTGACGAGAACAGAAGACAACAGCAAAAGGGGAACCATTTTTTCGAGGCTAGAAGCCTCGGGCACTGTAGGCTCAGCTGATACATCTTCTTTGAGCCTCCAGGCAAGGCTTTCCTTGCTATGAGCACCTTCATCCTTCGAGGATCCTTTTCTTTTGTTATCATTCCTCGGCCCTGAAGCCGATGATCCTTCCTCCTATCCGAGGGGGCACGATCTCACCTCAGGGAATTCTCCAATGCCTGTGGTAACGGAATTAACACATGTAAAATAAAATAACTTTCAAAGGGAATGAACCACACGGCATGTACCGTGGTGTTTTGCCTCTCATCTATCTTTCGACAGGCCTCACCACTTATGCCCATCATAGGTCGCACGAGCTGCCAGCTTCCAGGTCCAATCCGCCAGGTCGGGGACCTCATATGGCATCCACGGGATTGTTTTAAAAAAGGGAAAGGATAACATCTTTACGGAGCCCGCCTCCACCATGAACAAAATGATAAAAACACAAGTGTACCACTTACGTGTAGAATTCCATTTTTTCAGGAAATGGCAGGAACTCTACAGGAATAATATCAACAGTCCTTACTCGAACAAATCGATTCATCCACCCTCGGTCCCCATCTTCTTCATCATCGACAACAAAGGGCCTGGTGGATCGACATTGCAAAGTTATCAGACCTCAGTGATAAAAGGGTTGATATATCCTGATGAGATGGCTAAGGGTAAACTCAAGCCCGGCTTCCTCCGTAAAGAACCTCGTCATCAGTACTACCCTCCAGAATGACGGGTGAACCTGCGCCAGGGTAGCCCAATATCTCTGACAGAAGTCGAGCATGACCCTATCAAGAGGGACCAACATAAAAGGATACATGTATACATTCAAAAATCCCTCTATATGAGCTATGATGCTCTCTTCCGGGGATGGTATCTGCAATATCGCCTTTTTCCCCCATTCGTAATCTCTCCTCACTACCTCGAGGTGCCCATATCCTATTAAAGAAATGAACTTCGATGCATACTCCCAATGGCCCTGAACATTGGAAGGTCTCTCTGACATAAAATCCCTCCTCGAGACAAAGCATCTCGGGGTGTCTCACTAGATGCCAGCGGTGTACCACCGGTCGAGCGGAAGCCAGAGGCAAAACTCTCCTTTTCTTGGTAAAAGTATTTTGGCATAGCAGCCATAACTATGGTGAAACAAGAGAAGGGAAATGAAAACTCAGGCAAAAAACTTTAAATTAAAATGATGAAAAAGTTGGCGCAAGGAAGGAGAGCTCTATAAAAAGGATAGCCGCTCAAAGTAGCAAACCCCTCAAATAAGGGGAAAGCGAACTCATATATAGAGCAAGCGGCGACTGTCCACCTACTCTGGAGGCCAATTAATTCTAATTAGGCCATTGTCACTTTCGGGGACATGCACCGGCGGGATCCCCTTGATCATTTCATGACCATGTCATACGATTGATGTTGTCGTACAACGCTCAAAGGATCAAAGATTCCTATGAACTGGACTCAAGATGGTGCCCAATCGCAAGGATCTTTGTTAACATAACAATGAAAGATGGCTCTAAGGAGCCTCGAAACGGTGTCCAATCTTGAGGATCTTTATTGTTATAGCTATGAGCTCTAGGGAGCTATCCATATAAACCTAGTCTCGAGACGGTACCCATCTCGAGGGTCTCTACTATTACAAAAATGGGTCATTCATCCAATCCGACCCAGTTCTCGCTCAAAGATTACTTTAAGCCCAGGGACCTTCTGAGTTATCCTCACTCAGGTGTCGTCTATAGCACCTTAGGGCTATCTTTGATTCAAGCTCAAAAGCGAGTTTCAAGGCCACCCGAGTTCAAGCAAACTCTCACTCGGGGACTATCTGTGAAAGTCAAAAGGCTATCTTTATTTCCAGAAGATCGAGCAAACTCTTACTCTAGGACTAGATGCAAGGCCAAAAAGGCTAACCCAGAAATCCCGAGGGCCTAAGTTTGCATCAAATCGACCCAGACTTAGTCCGAGGATGATGAAGAATCTCAAGAAATATCATATTAACTCATCGAGGTCCAGAAGGATTACAATGTCTGCTTCCAGTGTTCGGGCTTATCAAAAGCAAAAATAAGAATTCAGCACAAGCCAAAAGCAAATCAAAATAACTTTTATATTGATAAAAGATGATTACAAAAGCCCACGAGTCCTTACACATAAATAAAGAAGCAGAAAACAATAGTCTAAAAGCCTAATCTACTGTCAGAGGTGCAACCTCGAGAATGACATCTGCGATAACCGTTTTCTCAGAGGCCCTATTTTGATCTTCCAAACAGCGTCATCAAGAATCTTGAAGAAGCAGAAAAAGATGAGGAAGAGGTTGTGGCCTATCAAAGAGCAAAAGCCTTTAACAGGCAGGGAAAATTGTGTCTTGGTGGAAAATTTGGCGAGTATGAGTCTCGCCAGCACTACTATTGGGAAGCCACTTCTTGAGACATTTCACCGGCGTCGGATGTAATAGTTAGTTGATGACGTCGCTTCACTCCGGGGAAGGTAAAGGGAGTGAAACGCCATACCAGGTGGAAGTAAAAGAGATGAGAAGCAGTTCACGGCCTGCATATCCTCTAACCGGGGATGTTATGAGAGATGAGCAGCAGTTCACCGTCCGCATGTCCTCTAATGTGGGGATAACTTGAAGCCCCTCCCCCATTATTTCGGGCCAACAACAATGACAACAATAATAAATTATTATGATCCCTCTTAGGGGGGAAAGGCTCTGAAAAATAGCCATGGCATAACTGGCAAAACCGCTGCCGTGTGACCTTACGGTCACGGGCTTGAACCATGGAAGATAGAGTTTAGATGAAGAGAAGAAAATGGTAAAAGATTGTTGAAGAATGACTAAGTTCAACAATGGTTCAAGTAACCTTCTATTTATAGAAAGGCGGTAACGTAATCGACAGTGTAATCAATGCCTTTGGGAAATGTATCGACAGGCACAATCAACACTTTTTGGGAAACAGATCGGCGGCGATATTATCACTTTTTGGGAGAATAAACCGGCAGTGTAATGAATGCTTCTGAGAAGATGAACTGATGGGATGTATTAGTCATCGCAAAAGCTTACGTCATAATTTTGACGCATCGTGAGAATCTCGAGGAGATCAGTGTCAAAGTCATTTCTTATCAAGTCACTCTAAGAAATGCGGGGACTATCTGTATGCGGTAAAAATTAGAAGTCCGATTTTATAGTCATTATAGCGCTTCGTTGGCACGTCTCCGAAGGCTCGAGATAATGGTAGAGGTTCAACCCGAGGGGTTATCAACGTTTGACCTCAGGGTAACGCGGATCGATAATCATGATGGAAAAACGTGAAGTTCCCAAGGCACGTGATGTAGGCTGACCAAGTCTATTAGGCTAGTACGAGCCCGTACCGTGGAATTAAATGGTTGTACCAAGCCATATATCTTTGTAATAAATGCATTTTGTACTATGTTGGGATTACCCCTCATATATACAGGGGACCCTTATCACTTTGTAAAGGATACGATATACACAATATTCAATACAAGAACAAGAACATTCTCTGCTCTCTAACTTAAACACATTCTCCTTTGATACTATTACTTAAATTTATTGCTTATATTTATTATGTTTCATTAATTATTTTTCATTTATTACTCATTATTTGATCATAAAGAGCCTTCATCAAAGCTCTCAAAACTGTTAGTCTTTCACCAGCTATCCACAACTTAGTATCTAGCTCGACCCCGAGGCCCGTATAGCCTAGCTCGAGGCCCCGATCCTCAGCCACTCGGTTCGCTTGACACTCTTCTTCCAAGCTCTTATCTCGTTTTCTAGTCTCACACTTAGCGTTATGTTAACAGGACAAGAGGCAACGGTTCTACTAATATAAAAGATTGTATTTTATTTATATATTTTCATCTTTTAATGTGAATAATTATGATTTAAATCTATCTAAACTTAGTTTTAGTTTTAGCCTTTTATATTCTTAACATTCCGTGAATTTTTTTTAATTAGCTAAAAGTTAAATTTATTGGTATAATATTCGAACGCGCATCGAGCGAGCAAATTTACTTGTGACAGAATAAAGATGAATTAAATGATGTTGTAAGCTAGTCATCGCAATAAACGGCGAAAACGTGATGTTAAACTGAGAAACTAAGGGATAAGTTCAAATCGTATATGATTGTGCAATTACTAATATTTAAAAACTGCTAATAATTAGAAGATGCATTGTATTTAAATTTAAAAAAATTAATATGCATAAATATATTAAATTACAGAAGCGTGAATGTCATTTGTGTTCAATGTGAATGTAGTAACCAAATGCAAATTTCACAAACGCCAAGGCAAGTCTCTTTCACAAAATCACAACTTGTGACCAAACAAATTACGAATCTAAATGATTGTTTTGGCTAATTTATTGCAATAAAGTGATAAAACGTGGTGTTAAAATGACAAAACTGAGGGATAACGTTGAAGGGAATCTGACTGTACAATCACACATATATTTAAACTGTACGATCCTTTATTTGAAACCGATAACTAGATATCACTGTTTTGATATTAAAAAATTATGAATAAAGTAACAATAATGACCAGCGATTACGTCTGTAAAAAACGACGTAAACAGAACCATGCATCACCTTTTTGGATTTATTTTCAACGATCACATTTTGGATTAAACTAGCCATATATTATGAGAATGAGATCAACAACTTTGCATCGGATGCTTCAGTTTTTGCTCATAAAATCAAGGGAAATAAATGGACAAATAGCTACTTTCTAACCGCTAATGAACATTTTTGTCATTGTTTTAATACTATTCAAACTTTAGCCTTTTTTAAAATACAAAACAACTTTAGCTAAAATATGGAAAATTGTACTGGAGTATGAAATGCCACGTTTCATAATTCAAAAAAAAATCTTGGATTTTGAATTTCAAAAAGAATTCTTGGATTTTGAACTACAATTCAAAAACGAAGGTGTTTACTTGTACAAACGTCACAGTTTAATTTTATACGTGATTTCTAGATAAGTGAATTAATTCAATTCTAAAATAATAAGATAATTGAAAAAATATATAACACTTAACCTTGATACGAAGACAAAATGACAGAACTAAAGATTATGGTAGTGAAACTTCCGGGTGCAACAGTAATAAGAACAGAAAATAAGAAGATAAAATTGTACAGAGATTTGAGTAGATTGTAGTATTAGTTTACCAAAAAAATCATGTCCTTACAATGATAGCATAGCTCACTATTTGTAGCTATGTCTAGGGAACGAGGTCCTAGGATCGTGCTTTTCTTTAATATCAATTATGAGGGTCATTAATGAAGATGTAACAGGTAGCGTACTTAATATTGTGGAATATTCTTCATTAATGCCACCGGGCAGAGGTTATTTATTACTTCTTTATGAACGTCATTCCTTTCGGTATCGGATGGGATAATTGTCTTCGGTTCCACGTGTCATTCTTTAAACATCCACCTGGCATACCATATTTTACCCTATACAGATAGTCCTCCTAGTTTCCGGTGATATAGCTTTGTGTTACCAGGAAGTTAGTATAAATACTCTTTTGGTAGGAATTAATATGATTCCCTCTAAAGACTTCTGACGGTTGATTAGATGCACGCCTTTCCGCATTTAATGTCCTAAACACGTATCATCCCACGATTCAGCACAGTTTTTGCCGATTAGTGAGGTAATCATAGCCATGAATTTAGCTGCCAAAACTTTTACTTATAAGCATCAATCTTCTCCCCTTATACTCCATAGTTTTGCAAATTATCTAAAATCTTCCTTACTGTTAATTAACCTTTCTTTAACTCCATTCAAATGAAAAAGCTTTTCTTTCATCCAAATGGTTTCTTCTTCGAAGAACGTAAGCTCTTCAAAGGGCAAGCGCAAAGTCGAGGACGCTGCTCCTCCAACTGTGGATTCTATTATTCCTAGAAGTCTTGTTACGGCAAAATATTTCAAAGAGAAATTCCCTTCATCTCTGCCTCGCACGTGGGCTATTGGCAGATACCCTTCTTCCATCTGCCTTTCCAATATTTCTATTGTGAAAGAAGATTGTTGATGTCTTGATTTGAATATTATTGCTTCTGATCTAACGAAGCGAGTAAGCCTACCCAGGAAGGGTTTGACATATTTTTATATGTATCCCTTTACTTTGGGTGTGATCACGCCCAATTATGCCTTATAAAAAGGACAATGCGGTCGTTGCAAATATAATCCGATTTACAAGTCCGGAGTCGAATCCCACAGAGAACTAAGGTCTAGCTACAGCTGTTCACTATCATCAAGAAGACAAGCTTGAACAATTTCTAACTTATAGATATTTAAATTCTTGTGTTTAACTAATTAACTAACAAATTAAAATAATAAATTAACAATTAAATATACTACGAGTTAGAGACAAGATTAAGGAGGTCTAGAGTTATGATTTCCCCAATTGTCGAAATCCTTCCTGCTATATCTTCTATAATTTCGCCTAAGTATTCTCTACCAATCATGAGCACTCTTATTACCGTAAATCTCTCCCGAGCAATTA
>MU730460.1:34920-52499 GCA_026770625.1 Nicotiana glauca
CTTGAATTCTAAGATTATGTGTATTAATTTGTGCACTACATTGACATTGCTAGATTTTTGGTGAATTGGAAGTAGAAATTGAAAAGGAATTCAGCTCCAGATATGTATGACTAACTTTAACCTTTGTAAAATCGCGTTGTTTGGTGTCCAAATACTTGGTATGTGATATCTTCATGGATTAGTTGTGAAGTTAAAATCTTGTGAGTAGTATGTGTTTACTTGTGTGAACCATTTGTGAATTCACGTAAATATTGTGCCTTAAACGTTGTTGGTTAGGACGTCCGATATGATTGCGCAAGTAAATGTCAATAAACCAAGTTGTGATTGCAAATGTGTTATGTGGTAGGAACTGTGGAATAAATGCTTGAAAGGAATCGAAATTGTGCAATTGAAATGACTGTGGTAACATCCTTGGTGGCTAGTCAAGGAAACTATTGTTGTGATTTCAATGGTACAACGGGCTGTTGAAAAAAAAAAGAAAAAAAAAGAGATGGAAATGGCATTGATAGTCATATAAACCCTTTGTGAGTTGTGCTGATGTTTCTTGAGATGTGTTGCTGTTGTTATTGGGATTTTTTTTTGTTGTTCTTGATACTTGTTATTGTTGTGGTATTGTTTGTTAATTGTAATTTCTCGGTGGGATCAGGTTGCGCCCGCAACACGAAGTAATAAGGTGTGGGTTATGGTGATAAGGGTGGCCGAGGTAATAAGGGTGGAAAGTGATTGATATCACTATTGAAACGAAATATGAGAAAATTGTAAAATTAATAATGTGGAAATGATGATGGGGAAAAGGAGAGATTGCTAACTTGTTTGCCTTGATTGTTTTCCTTGAGTGTATTCAATTGTTGTTTCCTCTATTGCGTGTTACTTGTGTATGTTTTGAGGTTACTTAGGTAAAGTTTGTTACATATACCAGTACAATTCAAATGTACTGGCGCCCCTTTTTTCCGGGGGCGCTACATTCGTGTTATGATTGTAGGTGGATCCATAGCAGGTACTCCAGTTCACCGGTCGTAGCTCTTCATCCCTTCCCGTCTGCTGAATTGGTGAGCCCCTTTCCTTTTGGGGCGCTGCGTGGCTCATGCTGCTTCTGTTTTGGATCTTGTTTTTGATATTTGTATAAGGTATAGCTAGAACCTTGTTACCGACAAGTACTATATAATCCCTTTTTCATGTTTAGAGGCTCCGTAGACAGTAAATGTGGGTTGCGAACTTATGTAAATATGTATTTTGTATATTGGGCGATGAAAGTTGTAAACCTCAGTAAACCACTATTTCCTTTGATTAATGGAAAATGAAAATACGAGGTACTCGGTGGGTAGGAATGGCACCCAGGTCCGCTTGACGGGGGATACCCGATCGAGCGCCGGTCATGTCCCACGAATTTGGGGCGTGACACTTTTAAATTCGAATTTGAGGATCAAAATTGGAAGAAACTTCTTAGGCCAAAATTCTTAGTTTTGAGCGAGTTTTTGGTATCCAACTTGGGAGATTTTTTATATGGTTAGACTCGTGAGAGTACGAGGGTTCTTAAAATGTAAAAGTTATTCGATTCCGAGACGTTGTCTTGAATGACATTTTGGTCATTTTACCTAATTTCGCGTCTTTTTGAATTTAATAGTACAATCAGTTGCTTGAGATGTTATTTACGATATGTAATTGAATTGAATAGATTTGGGCCATTTGGAGTCGGATACTCGTGGCAAAGGCGTGGTTTCTGGTTGATTTTTGACCCGGTTCGAGGTAAGTGGCTTATCTAACGTTGAGTAGAGGACTTTTCCCCTTAGGATTTGTTATTTGGTATTTTGAGTGCCCTGTGCGTGAGGTAACGAGCACGTACTTGAGCCAATTGTTGAAAATCCGATTTTTACTTAAGATATTGAGATTGAGTTTCTTTCATATTTGCTTTATTCTACTTGCAATTTTAACCCGTGCTAGATTAGAAAAGAATGTTTAGTTGATTTAACTTGCCTAATTGCTTAAGTTTCCTTGACTGTACTACGTGAAGCATGCTAGGCCAGTACTACATGTTTCTTGTCTTTTGTACTTCATTTCTGTGTATCTTCTGGTTGTGATTGCGCATTTATATTGGGACTACGGATGTGGGATTCCAGTAGCTCCCCCTTATTTGTTTACTTTGAGACTACGGGTTAGATTCCCGGTAGATCCCCTGCAGTTTTACTTTGGGATTGCAGTTTAAATTCCTGATAGATCCCCCTTGCACTTTTACTTTGGGACTGTGGGTTAGATTCCCAATAGATCCCCCCTGCATATTGATGGTTGGACTACGGGACGATATCCCGGGAGATCCACTGGACAGATGAGAAAAAAGACTACAGGACGGTATCCTGGGAGATCCTCATTGTTATCACTTGTATTGAGTTGTACACATTTCGTGTTTACTTTGTTTATTGTGTAGTTGTTATTGCCTTATTGACCTGTCTTATCTCACTGCTATGCTCATTTGTTCTGCCCTTTCTTTCATACTGTCAATTTATTATTATATCTTTACCTCAGTAGGGCCCTGACCTTCCTCGTCACCACCCAACCGAGGTTAGGCTTGGCACTTACTGAGTACCGCTGTGCTGTACTCATGCCCCTTCTGCGCATGTTTTTCATGTGCAGATCCAGGTTCCTCCACCCATGCGTACTATCATCGAGGCAAAGAGATCTAGCAGAGACTTCGAGGTATATTTGCCGCATCCGTAGACCAGGAGTCTCTACTCTATTCCAGCTTTAGTAGTTAGTTTATCTTTTCTTTTAGTTGTTTAGACATTCTGGAGTTAGAGCAATGTTTTACGTTTCTATTAGCCTGTGGTTTCCGTGAGTTTCCAGGTTTTGGGATGAGATTGTAGACTTTCGCATTCTGTTTTTGAGTTGTATATGCCAAGTGTCACTTTTTTATATATATATATATATATATATATATTCTGTTTTTGAGTTGTATATGCCAAGTGTCACTTTTATATATATATATATATATATATATATATATATATATATATCGTTTCCTTCTAGATTTTCTTAGTTTAATTAAATGTTTCCGCAAGTTATATTAATTTCCATATTGTCAGGCTTACCTAGTTGTAGGAACTTAGGTGCCATCACGACATGTTCATGGAGGGTGAATTGGGGTCGTGACAATGTTAGTAGCACTAATATGTATAACTAAACACCATCAAGTTAGAAAGAACTTTCATACAAGAATAAGAAATCACAAGTATACCTCAAAACTTTAAATGATCACCATATTATCAAATAAAAGAATAGTACAACTTTCGTATCATTTTTCCATAGCTTTTAGTTTGGGGTATTTCATACTGTTCATCATTTGTTCACAATACAACCACTATCTTGAGCGGAGTCCGATCTCGACCCGATAGGCTAGGTTGCCTCATTTGAGACATAAAATTCAATCACAATCTCTTTTTCCCTTTTCTTTGGAATTCATTACAATACCACCATTATCTTGAGCGAAGTCCGATCTCTGCCCGATAGGCTAGGCTGCCTTACCAAGTTGTTGTTCCCTTCTCATTAATCATTTCGTTTCACATATATATTTTCATATGCACTTGGGGCCACAACTTATCACATCATTCTTGGAACTAGGCCGCATTTTACATCATTCCCAATTTCAATATTAGCTTTGCCATTTAGGATAGTAGTTGCACACAAGAGCAATTTAAATTATAAGCATAGATAAAACTTCAGTAGATGGCACAAAAATGCAACTTCAATATAGATTTAAGGTCTAAGGATTTCAATAGATAATTCATATCTTTTGCCCCTTTCAAGTTATCAAGATAGCACATTGATCATGTTGAAACACATCTTTCACGCATATAAGGTTACAACACCAATTCATGTAAAATAACAATCAATGCAGCTATTCAACTTTAACCTTACCATATTCACACAAACACTGATGAAGCTCAATTTCTAAAAGACGGGGTTTTAGCCATACATACCTTGTTTAAACTTTCCTTAAGCTACTACGACGTTCCGGAAATTCTAGCAATCCCAATCTACTTTGAGACATAACAAAATTGAACACAAATTAGAAAGGTATTCATGGTTTCAACTCATTAAAGCATTTTATCAAATAATAGTTGAGAATCTTGATTTCAAATATCTTGTACAAGGTTTCCTTCATTTCCCCAACCCAATCTTTACTTTTATGTTCAACAATCTTCTCACAAACCTAATTTATACATACATGTATACATAATGCTATTACACCCAAGAATCATACCTCAATAACCCATCTTATGCCCCAAGCTCAGAATTAAAGTCTAATATATAGAACCTTACCTCTTAAATGAACAACATGTGATTGGGTTCTTTGATTCTTGAAGACTTGAGCAAGATATGGGTGATTATGAAGCTAGGCTCCTTCTCTCTCTCTCTCTCTCTCTCTCTCTCTCTCTCTCTCTCTCTCTCTCTTGATATTCTCTCAAATCTCTCTAAAATCAGTAGAAAAGGACCTCAAATGAAGCCCCAAAGACTATATGTTAAAATGGGGTTGGGTTATAAAAATAGGAAAAATAAACCTCCGAAATCGGGTCTGTGATCGCAGAATGGACCGCAAATCAAGAATGTGGGCTGCAGAATGCATCGCAAAATAGTTGCCCAAAACAGGGCAACACTGGCCTAATCTGCAACAGATCTACGATCGCAAAGTAAAAAATGCGACAAATTTGCGATCACAAATTCGACACAGGATCGCATTTTTCCAGCCTTCGGTAATTTGATCATAACTTTGTGTAGGAATGTCCAAGTGATGAACGATTTGAAGCGTTGGAAACTAGAGTCAAAGAACTTCCATATTATAGTTTGTTCATCACATTAAACCTTATACATGTTTGGATATGGTCGTTCAAAATGTGGACTTGTGCAAACTCATTTGGAATCTTAGCCTATTAAAAAAAATTTCAATTTTACTTAGGCTTAGGCCTTTCCTTGGGCCCCAATTTACTTACCGTAAGATTCGTACACTTATTTACCAAGTCCAATTGATGCCCACCATATTAATAGAACATAAAATATAATAATTAGCCTACGTGGCACCACGAAATTGTAAATTACTTAGTGAAATTTTTCAGGGCCTTACACCAAAACACTCTGAAACTCAAGATGTATCCTCCCGGAAAATCAAAATAGCAGAAAAAGACACATTGAAAATAATTAATAGGGGATCGGGGCATAAATTTTCTAAACAACCGGCTGGTTTTTTACATTCTCCTTTTCTGAGCATAGAGACATACCTGAAGATAATGGCTGCACATATCCTGCTCGGTCTCCCAAGTTGCCTCCTCGACCGGATAACCCCGCCACTGAAACTTTACCGATGCATTGCTCTTTGACCTCAGCTTTCGAACTTGTCTATCCAGTATAGCCACTAGCTCCTCAACATAATATAGATCCTTGTCCAACTGGACTGAACTGAAATCCAAAATACGAGACGGATTGTCGTGATACCTCCGGAGAATCGAAACATAAAATACCGGAAGAACTTCTGCCAAGCTTGGAGGTAAGGCAAGCTCATAAGCAACCTCTCCAACACGCTTCAACACCTCAAAGGGGCCAATAAACCTTGGTCTCAACTTTTCCCTGTTCCCAAATCTCATAACGCCCTTCATAGTCAAAACCCGAAGCAAGACCTGCTCTCCAACTATAAATGAAACATCACGAACCTTCCAGTCCGCATAACTCTTTTTTCTAAACTGGCTGTGTGAAGTCTATCCTGATTCACCTTAACCTTCTCTAAAGCATCCTGAACCAAGTTTGTGCCTAATAATCTAGCATCTCCCGGCTCAAACCAACCCATCGGGGATCTACACTACCTACCATACAGACCCTTATACGGTGCCATCTGAATGACGGACTGATAACTGTTGTTGTAGGTAAATTCCACAAGCGGCAAGAACTGATCCCAAGAACCTCTAAACTCCATCACACATGCACAGAGCATATCGTCAAGAATCCGAATAGTGCGCTCGGATTGTCCGTGCGTTTGGGGATGAAATTCTATGCTCAACTCCACCCGAGTACCCAACTCATGCTGTACGGCTCTCCAAAATTGTGGTGTGAACTGAGTACTTTTATCTGAAATGATGGAAAATGGAATACCATGCAGGCGAACAATCTCTTAAATATAAATCTCAGCCAACCGCTATGAAGAATAGGTAGTATACACAAGAATGAAGTGCGCAGACTTGGTTAGCCGAACCACAATCACCCAAATGGCATCAAACTTTCTCAAAGTCCGTGGGAGTTCAACTACAAAGTCCATGGTGCTTCACTCCCATTTCCACTCCAGAATCTCTATCTGCTAAAGCAAGCTACCCGATCTCTCATGTTCATACTTCACCTGCTAAGAATTGAGGCACCGAGCTACAAACCCAACTATCTTTGTTTTTTCATCCTCCTCCACCAATAATGCTGCCTCAAATCTTAGTACATCTTTACGGCACCCGGATGGAATACCGCAAACTGTGGGCCTCCTCCAAAATCAACTCCCAAAGCCCATCAATATTGGGTACACATATTCGACCTTGCATCCTCTTTACCGCATCACCACCAATGGTCACATCTCTGGCATCATCATGCAGGACCTTGTCCTTGAGGACAAGCAAATAAGGTTCATCATACTAATGCTCTCTGATATGATCAAACAAGGAAGACTGAGAAACCATACAAGCTAGGACCTGACTAGGCTCCGAAATATCCAATCTCACAAACTAGCGGGCTAAGGACTGAACATCCATTACCATAGGCCTCTCTACTACTGGTAAATAACAAAAACTTCTGAAACTCTCCACCCGGCGACTCCAGGCATCGGCCACCACATTGGCCTTTCCCGGGTGGTACAAAATAGTGATATCATAATCCTTAAGAAGCTCTTACCACCTCATCTGACGTAAATTAAGGTCCTTCTGCTTGAACAGATGCTACAAACTCCAGTGATTAATATAGATCTCACAAGGAAAATCGTACAACTAATGATGCCAGATCTTCAAGGCGTGAACAATAGCAGCTAACTTGAGATCATGGACAGGATAATTCTTCTCATGTACCTTTAGGTGTCTGGACATGTAGGTAATCACCCCGCATCAATACCGCTCCAAGGCTAATCATCGAGGCATCAGAATAGATAGTATAATACCCCAAACCTGTCGGCAATATCAATATACTGGGAATGTAGTCAAAGCTATCTTGAGCTTATGAAAGCTCTTCTCACACTCTTCTGTTCACCTAAACGGAGCACTCTTATAGGTCAGCCTGGTTATAGGTGCTTCAATAGATGAGAATCCCTCAATAAATCGATGGTAATAACACGCCAAACCAAGAAAACTACGAATCTCTATAGCTGAGGATGGTCTGGGCCAGCTCTGTACTGCTTCCACTTTCTTCGAATCCACCTTGACCCTTTCACTCAATACTACGCGACCCAAGAATGCCACAAAATCCAACTAGAACTCACATTTTGAGAACTTCGCATATCTTTTCTCTCAAGGTCTAAAGCACTGTCCTCAGGTGCTGCTCAGGGACAGTGCTGCTCATGATCTTCCCGACTCCGAGAGTACACCAGAATGTCATTAATAAAGATAATGATGAACGAGTCAAGATATGGCTGGAATACACTGTACATCAAATGCATAAATATTGTTGGGGTATTGGTCAGCCCACATGACAATACAAGGAACTCGTAATGACCATATCGAGTCCTAAAAGCAGCTTTTGAGATATCTAGCTTCCGAATCTTATACTGATGATAACCTGAATGCAAGTCAATCTTAGAAAACACTCAAGCACCATGTAACTGATCAAACATGTCATTAGTATGAGGCAAATGATACCGATTCTTCATTGTAGTTTGTTCAACTGGCGATAATTAATGCACGTATGCATAGAACCATTCGTTTTCTTCACAAACAAGATAGGAGCATCCCAAGGTGACACACTAGGCAGAATAAAGCCCTTATCCAGCAATTCTTGTAACTATTCCTTCAACTCAAAAGGAGTCATATAATAAGCAGGAATAGAAATGTGCTGAGTGCCCGAAAACAAATCAATGCCAAAATTAATATCTTTGTCTGGCGGCATGCCCTGAAGATTAGCTGGAAATATATCAGAGAAATCTCACACTATTGGGACCGAATCAACTGAAGGGGTATCAATACTGACATCTCTCACTTAAGCTATATACACGTCATACCCATTCTCAACCATTTACTGAGCTTTATGAAATGAAATAACTTTACTGGGAGTGTAATCTAAAGTACCCCTCTATTCTAATCATGGTACACTTGGCATAGCCAGCGTCACGGTCTTGGCGTAACAATCAAGAATAGCATAATGGGGCGACAACTAGTCCATGCCTAAGATAACTTCAAAATCTACCATGTTGAGCAATAATAAATTAGCTCTTATCTTAAAACCACTAAGAACAATCAGACATGATCGATAAACACAATCTACAACAAGAGAATCTCCCACAAGCTTAGAAACATAAACATGGGAACTCAACGAATCTTGAGATATGCTCAAATACGGGGCAAAATAAGAGGAAACATATGAATAAATGGCATCTAGATCGAATAGAACCGTTGCATCTCTATTATAGACCTGAACAATACCTATAATAACAGAACCAGAAGCAACAACCTCTTTATGGGAGGGAGGGCATAATATCTATCCTGGCCTCCCCCTTTAGGGAGACCTCTACCTCCCCGACCTCCACCTCTAACTAGCTAAACAGGTGGGTTAGCAACTGGTGCTGTGATCATAGCCTGGGAACCCTATGGAGCATGATGTGGCTGAGAAGTCTATGGAGGTGAACCCCTCTTAAGTCTAGGGAAATCCCTCACCATATGGCGTGTGTCGCTAAACTCAAAATAAGCTCTGGGAGGGCATGGCAGCTGTGATTGGCTTGGGCAAGGTCTGGTGGACTGACCAGTGAAAGCACCTTGTACAGGAGACGCACTAGATACTAGAGGTGCATAATAAAGCTCTTGAGGTCTAGGAGGAGCTGGAATACTACTGCCTGCTGGAAGAGCTGAATGAATGGGGCGAATCATATAACCCCTTCCATGATGAACTGCAGTTGGGGCACACACACTAGAATAATGGCCTAACTCTTGAGACCTCTTGACCTCTCTCTCCTATCTATCCCGAGCAAGTATGCCCTCTAATCTCCTACAATACTTACCACTTGGTGATAGGCTATATCCATCTCTAGCTTCCAGGCCATGCTAGACCTGCTGTTGGGAATGAGCCCCTCGATAAACCGGTGAACTCTCTCACGAACTGTAGAAACCTAGGTCGGTGCATGTTTAGCCAAGTCACTCAAATGGATAGCATACTCCAAAATAGTCATTGTACCCTGGCGCAAATGTTCAAACTCCGTACGCCATATGTCCCCGAGACTTTGAGGGATATACTCCGTCAAACATATATCCACAAAAATGGGCCCATGTGTGGGAAGCTGGATCAGCCGAACTGTCCAACTCAAAAGTACGCAACCATTGATAGGCTACCCCTCGAAGCTGGAAGGAAGGGGGGAAAACCCCACCTGACTCTGCAATACCCATAGTGTGGAGGATACAGTGGCATTCCTTCAAAAATCTCTGAGCATCGTCTGATGGTAAACCACTGAATGTAGAAGGGTCATACTTCTTGTACCTCTCAAGCCTCCACTGCTCCTCCTCTGAAATGGATGCCCTACCCTCGGGCTGAGCTGGGGCTACAGGCAATACCAATATAACCTTTGGGATCTAATCAACTAAACCAGCTGCTTTAGAGTGCGGGCGGCAGGAGTCTATGATCCTCACCCGGCCTAAGATGTGGCTGCAGCAAAGAGAATCTACTTTACCGGAGCTAGATTGTTGTACATCCTTATAAACTATGCAAGGGCATCTTGGAGAGTTGGAGTTGGAGTAGTAGGCGTATCAGGTGCCTGGGCTCCGGATAGAGCTGCTGGTGGCTCCTCTGTAGCAGCTCGCGTGGGTGCTCTGGCTGCACCACATGCGCGTCCTCGACCTCTTCCTAGGCCCTCGCCTTTGGAAATTCTAGCAGGGGGTGCGGGTGCCTGGTCATCTCCGGTAGCACGTGTCCTCACCATCTGTGAAATAATAGAAGATAGAAGTTTAGAATTTTGAAGTCAATAAACTCACACGACAAGGAATCAAATGAAGTTGAATTTTCCTAATAGTTCCATAGCCTATCGAAGATAAGTACAGATGTCTCCGTACCGATCCGCTAGACTCTAATAAACTAACTTGTGATTCATGACTCGTATAAACCTAGAGCTCTGATACCAACTTTTCAAGACCTAAGTTCTCCCTCCGTGAACTATTGTGATGAAACTTAGTATCTACGACTAGGTAAGCCTAACTATTTGCGGAATGAAACAAGGATACGAAAACTAACAATTTATCAATTAAATATAATAAAGAATTTTAAAATGTCGCTCGACATATACAGAAATCACTCGCAAACTAAACATAAGCACTCCCAAAATCCAGAATCTCATGAATCACAAGCTACAAAAGTACATAGTGTTTCTAAGCTCCAGAAATCTATCAACGAAAAAAAATACAGGAAATCTATAACATGAGGAAGAATAGAGAGGGACTTCTAGGTCTAGGGACACAGCAGATATACCTCGAAGTCTCAAAGATTGCCTTGCCTCACTGGATGTATGGCTGAGAAGAGGTACCTAGATCTGCAGAAAGGGTATGAGTACACCACAGCGTTACCAGTAAGTGCCAAGCCTAACCTCGGTCGAGTAGTGACGAGATCAGGTTAGGTCCCTACTGGTTCATACATACATACATATACATACATACATTAGTATTTATCTTTAGTACGATATTTCATACTGTTTATATATATATATATATATATATATATATATATATATAAGACTAACAGTTAATGAAAAAAGAAATCACGAAAAATTATTAATTCAATACACAGAGATAGCAACAGGGGATCTCCCAAGATACCGTCACGTAGTCTCAAACGTAAATGTACAGATCATCTCCCAGGATACCTTTCCGTATTTCAAATCGTAAATGTGCAGGGGGATCTCCCAGAATACCGTTTCGTAGTCCCAAAATAAATATCCAAAATAGGGAGATCTCTGGATACTGTCCCGTATTCCCAAACATAAACATGTATGGGGTTTCTCCCGGAATACCGTTCCGTAGTCCCAATGTAAACATACAACTCAATCAATATAAATAACAATTTCAATGAGAAATTCTACACTTTAGATTAAATTCATATCAAGGAAGATAGGCAATCCTTACTCTAAACATGTTGCACATAGTCTAGGTAGGCATTTAAGACAATTAAGGCACGTAAGCATGCTTTCCTATGCTAAACAAGATGGCTACATATACTAATATTGCTCAACTAAAGGAAAATATAGATATTTACTAAATGAAAAATGGGGTCTCTCTATAATTCTCACGTGCATGCACTCGTCACCTCACGTACACGACATTCATATTGTTACACCACATATTTTCGTACGTTAGAGTATCCATAAGTTAATTGATGTAAGCTCAAAAATGAGATCAATTTTGAAAGTATGTAAATTAAGTTAATCATTTTACAATGGTGGTTACAAATATTTAAGATTATGAATACCAAGTACTAAGAGGTTTTGAAGGCTACGGAGCTATATGAATTGAAGAAAATAAGTTTCGTTAAAAGTTGACAAGTTGGAATGTTATAATATGTGCTTTTGGGGTGAGACTAGGGTGCTTAACCTTATAAGGAGAATATGTAATGAGTTATTTTGGTCGTATGATAGTCGTGTGTCATGTTTTGAAGTCAAGAAAGTTGTGAAAATAAAGTTGGAAAAGGTCATCACAAGTTACATTGATAAATATGGTAAAAATTAGGTCAAATGTAGCTAAGCATTTTTTACAATGTACTTGGAATTATAGGATAATCTACCTAACAAATTGAAGATCTACAAGTCCAATTTCCAAAGGATTAAACCATTCATTGATAAAACATTTTAGTAGAGAGATATTCACATTTTTGCGAGATTGCGCAAAATGGTAGGTGACAAGTAGGTGCATCACCTACTTGCCAAAAGGAGAGGCTACAATTAAAATCCCTAAAGTCAGCCAAGAGGGGTGTTTTAAGGATATATTAACTCAATTTATTCACTTATTTCTCAGACCAAAAATCAGATTGAACCACTGCACCTCCTCCCCAAAAATCCCACACAAACACTAGGTTATTTCGGATGTTAGAATGTGATTCTAGTGCCGAAAACCCCGGACAACTTGCTAGTTTCTCTTTCTCCTTCATGTAGCTTCGTTGGAAGAATGATTTTTGATGGATAAGGACTAGGTTTCGTGGTTCTACTCAGTCCAAGGTGATTTTATTCTTCTCCTTCCATTATCTATGGATGTACGAGTTGTAAGTCGTCCGTAAAGACTAGACCTAGCGCGTTTCGAATGAGTGGTATGTTGTTTATTGTTGTATCACCGTTGGCTGGTTGTGAACTTATTTTTAAATTTAATTGATGGATGGTTTATAGTATAAGAGTCTTAATTATCTATTATTGGTTGTGTTGCTCAATTTGAAAGAAAAGACAAGTCGAAACATGTTTTAATAAACCAAAAAATCAGTTTTGAGTTGTTGAATTGTAGACTATTTTGTGAGTTATTTTGTGTTGCTGTTGGGTTGTCTATTTTTCTACTATTTTATGGAGTTTGGGAGGAGAAAGAGTGTGGAGAAACACCACATAATGGCAGGGTGGTTGGCTGGTCGGTCGTTGTTACATTTTTTAGGTTGTTGAACACTACTTTGGTTGTCCTTTTATGTATGAAGTGATTAGGGTATGTCGGCAGTTTTATGGTATATTGTGATGGAGATAAAGTTGGGAGATCATGGATACATGTTTTTATTGTTAGTGTTCGTGTTGTTTTTGGTATATGGTATGGAGGAGGGCCTTGTTATAGGGAAGATGCTGCCAAATTTACGTAAACAACCTACTAGTTTAAGTTACGGACTTAGCCTTTACTCAGCACCGATTTTGAATCTCCTTATGCTGTAAGGACTCAACATAGTTAAGGAATCAACGTAGTTAAGATATGTTAAGGCTATCCCTTCTTTCTTTTGGCATGATCTATATGACATGAACGAAATGAACAAATGCCAACTTCCATAAATTACTCTATACATAGAAATGCTAGGGATGTGTATGTTCTTATCCTCCCATAAGTCTTATTATTCTATCATCTATTTATAGGTCTCATAAAAATACGTATTTAATAAAGTTTATCCGAAAGGCATATTGAGTTTTATGGCATTTCGAGAAAATCTTATTAACGTATTTCTTATGCATTTCATGTATTTATACATGTACATTGACCCATGACTCGGATGGCATTATATATGCATATATATGTATATATATGTATATGGGTTTTGGGAAAAGGGCTATGGCTTTATATACGCACCACCACATGATCAGCTGGTATAAATTAACGATTTTGCTCAAAGTGGCCAGGATGATATGATGGGATGCCTTCAGAGGCTGGATGATATTATGAACACATGTACCTACGCATGACATGACATGCATATGCATATGCATGAAATTATAAGTATTTTATGATTTACAGAGTTATCCAGACTTACAGGTTGAGTCATTTACTCTATATATCTTCCATGTCTTTTATGTACTTATTTAGGTGCCTGACATACTCGGTACATTATTTGTACTGACGTCCCTTTTCCCTGGGGAAATCGCGTTTCATGGCTGCAAGTTCTGATAGACAGGTCGATTGTCCTCCAAGTAGGTTGTCAGCTCCGTGGAAGGTGTTGGTGTGCTCTATTTGCTCTGGAGTTACTTTTTTGGTTAGTATTATTAGTACATTTATTGGTTGGTATAGCGGGACCCTGTCCCGACCTTTATGACATAATGTATTCTTAGAGGCTTGTAGACAGATGTCATGTATACGGATACTCATATGGCCTTGTCTGCCTATGTTTGGAATATGTAAAGAATCATGCCGGCCTTATAGTCCCGTACTTCATATGTATAAGTTTGTCTTCCCTCATGCTTTACTCCGGTTCATTTACCTATGATAGAATGATATGAAAGATATGTTATGTTGGTACTCGGTTGAGTAAGGTACCAGGTGCCCGTCACGGGCCATCGATTTGGGTTGTGACAAAAGTGGTATCAGAGCAGTTCTGTCCTAGATAATCTACAAGCCGTGTCTAGTAGAGTCTTGTTTATGGGTGTGTCGTGCACCACACTTATAAGCAAGATGATACAGGGCATTTAGGACTGTTATTCTTTCTTCTTACTCTAGATCGTGTGGTAGAGTTCAGTTGTAAAAATTCAAGTTTCTAACTCCTATTTTGCTCATAATAAGACGATACCTACATCCATAAAGACGGCTGGTAAAAGATATGGCTATGGAAGAGTTGAGTGAAAGGAACTCGACTTGCACCATGCTTATGATAAGTAAATGTGAGGTTTTCAGCGGATAATGTACGTACTGAAAGGTGTAAGCCTCTTGATAAGGAGTCTTGAGGCAAGAATACATATTAACAGTATTTATAATTCAGGCAGAGGAATATAAGCTTTTTAAGTTATATTCAATAGTAACAGAGGTATGTACGACTGGTCGTACCCATCTCAGTTATGACCTATGGAGGCTAACAAGTATAGCTTATGAAAAGGACGGAACATCAGAATCTAGTTAGGGTTACAGTTACCAAAATAGTGAATGGATTATTTGTGTTAGTTGACATTTCCGAAGGATATTGCAAACGTGCTAATAGATCTCCTTATGAGACACGTAGACGGTGCATTCTAGAATATTACAATTAGATGTGAATACTAGCATGGTCAGGGATAAATATTAACTTAGTGTGTCTTGCGTCCCTAGTAGAGAGAGAACGTTAAGCAACCCGAAGAGCCACTGGATGGAGCAAAGGGGAGCTAAAATCAAAAGAATGTCTTGTTCGAGTTTTCAGAATGAAGTGATAAGCATAAATATTAGTGGGAAATAAGAAAAGAGTTAATGAAACATTATAAGTAAGATACACGGATGAAAACGGTAGATCAAAAGATAACAGTATTATAAAATCTATAGTCAAGTGAAAGAAGAGACGAGAGGTGATAGGCCTTATGACAACAAAAGATTATAGGCCATAAAATCATAACCTCATTTCAAGAAGTATGTTCCTGACTCTAACGTGATTCCCAAGAGGAAAAGCTAGACCCCAGAATAATAGAGATCAGTTTGGGCTGGTGAACAAGATAAAGTAAACATGAATTAGGGATCTAGTGATTTGATAATAGTCGGCATCATAAAAATTTTAGATTTTGTTTCGGCAATAATGAAGATTCACAAGGAATTATGAGAATGGTCATTCAAGAAGATGCTTCCCTAAAGCAAGCAATGTAAACAAAGTACATCTTAAAGAACTATGTGTGCCAATTACACTAGGTGTCACTCTCGTGAGTAAAGAATTTCATTATCCTTGGTATAAAAGGATTACCAAAAGGTGAGTAAGGGTCATCGATGGTATGAAAGGACACCGAAGATGAAGAGGTAAAATATCTATAGGTAGGATGCCGTAGCTCCAACTCTCAGTACTTCCCTAAAGTGGGGAATATGGTGTGATGCGGCGTTAAGTAAGAATTAAGTGATTCTAGTAATCATGGAATGGTAAAGGGAGAATGTGATAAAAATGAGATTGCACTTATTCAAAGCCTACATGTATGCTGCAATTCCAGAACATTATGCAAATACAGAGTCAAGGAGAGGAAGTAAAGGTCCCTGCCCGAGATGTTATTGATAGATAAAAAGCCAGTGCGAGACGTAAGTTAAGATAAAGGAAATAACTCAAGAAAGATTACGCGGAATATTGATATGAGAATGGGCCAACGAGTAGTTAGTAAGTTGATTCTGGAAGGGCCTAGTTATGGCTAGACAAAAGGATACAGACAAATCAATAGATTGTGCAAGATAAACAGAATGAACCCTAAAATGGGAAATTTAGTCCCACGGATATGACATCATGACCTTGGGAAATATTCAGATAGGAGTTGGGATAGTAAAAGGTACCACATAAGTATTGCGGAAATAAAAGAGAATGTCACTACGAAAGCATTCAAAATATTACTTTAGAAGCAACCATACAAGTACAAGGGTATGGAGGTGAGTAACTAAGGATAATTAGAGGTGAAAAAGAACATCAAAAATTCCATCGGGTAAATGATGTAAGCTCGCATCTTTACAAGAGTCAAATGGTACTCCCTAAGTACTACAATGAGAGACTAGCCTAGGAAATAATAAAGAAGGCTTCAACCTAAATACAATAACTCGAAGGAGAAATTGTCATGTAAAAGCAATCTCACAACAAATCGAAGGTAATATTCGAGACCATATGAGTTGCACTAGAATTTCGGCATGTGTGGGAACTAAGATAAGCTAAGTATGCACGCAACAAGGTGGCAGAAAGACCAGAAAAAGTAAAAGCTTACGTTTAAAGAAAACTGAGAAGGAACGAAAGGAATCATTCGATCAATAATCAAGAGTTAGCTACGTTATGAGCGCATTTAAGATTTCAGAGTATTATCCATGCAGCATATTGTTGATACCCAATTTTTCTCCAAAATATTTTATAATTGCATATATAGTTTCAAAATCATGCATTAATAGCAATTGGTATTTTTCCACAATTTTCCTATATTTTTATTAATTTATCCAGCATCTTGGTTTTCAATAAATAATTACAAAATAGCATTACAAATGATTTCAAAACCATTTCTTGATTTAATTTATTATTTTGGCTATGATTTAATAATATAATTTTATATTATTTTTTGACTGAAAATTAAGCATTTGTATTTTTACATACTAAGTAATCATTTTTAACTATTTTCATGTATAAAATTTATTTTTTACAATTATCAGCTATTTTTATAAATTGTTTTATTTAATTTAATGTGGTATTTAACACATAGCCAACTTCATTTTCAATTCTAGCTTAATTGAATCAGATCCCAATCCAATTAAGTTAGCCCAAAAAACCCAGGCCCAAACCTAAATCCTACCCGACCCAACCCCCGGTCCAATCTGGACCGTTGATCAATTCTAATCAACGGTCCAGATCCCCCCTTTCCATAATTAACCTAAATACTACCCCCCCAAACCCTCATTACCATCCTCTCATTTGCTCTCATCCTCTCTGCCGTTATATCTCTCATCTCTCTCAAAGTCCTCTCTGCTAAACCTAGCTCCTTTCACCGGCCATTGGCTCGCCGGTAACCATGGTGGTCTCACCACCATCCCCAACCCATGGCTCTCTTCCTATGACCGTTTGTTGCTGCCTTAAGGCCCTCAAAGGAACTATAAGTCGGTTCACTCACCTCCCATGGTTTCTATGTCATTCTTAGGCCATCCATAGCCACCCGAGTAAGATTCTACCATCTCCGGCTAGAACCTGTGGTTTTTAGGCCGGTTCTATTTCTTTCTGGGTTGTCACTATGAAACCCTAACTACTAGCTCCCAACTTCTTAG
>MU730460.1:53251-75058 GCA_026770625.1 Nicotiana glauca
TACCCGACCCAACCCCCGGTCCAATCTGGACCGTTGATCAATTCTAATCAACGGTCCAGATCCCCCCTTTCCATAATTAACCTAAATACTACCCCCCCAAACCCTCATTACCATCCTCTCATTTGCTCTCATCCTCTCTGCCGTTATATCTCTCATCTCTCTCAAAGTCCTCTCTGCTAAACCTAGCTCCTTTCACCGGCCATTGGCTCGCCGGTAACCATGGTGGTCTCACCACCATGGTTACCGGCGAGCCAATCTCACCACCATCCCCAACCCCATCGCTCTCTTCCTATGACCGTTTGTTGCTTTCTTGAGGCCCTCAAGTGAACCAAAAGGAGGTTGACTCACCTCCCATGGTTTCTATGCCGTTCTCAGGCCGTCCATAGCCGTCCGAGTAATATTCTACCATCTCCGGCTAGAACCTGTGGTTTCTAGGCCGGATCTCTTTCTTTTTGGGTTGTCTCTATGAAACCCTAACTACTAGCTCCTGATTTCTTAGATCTGTAATAGATTTGAGTGTATTTTGAGTGTTCCTTACTATTTTCTTGATAATCTTTCAATTTTTTTAAAAATGTCTCTTCATCTTCAAAAATTAGGGTTTCTTAACCCCTTTTCAAAACGCTTTTTCTTCTGTTGGTATTAATCTCTGATTTTTACTATGTTTAAATAGTTTATTTAAGTTTTTCCTTTTATCTATTCATTACGTTGAAAACCTTAATTCTTGGTCTTTATCTTAGATTCTGAGAACTGTTCTTGCCTATTTGTTTGTTTAATTTGTTCGCATGTCTTGTATTCGTGAATATGTTCGATGCTTGTATGATTTTTATCCTATTATTCTTATTAGGGTCTCTGATTTTACTTCTTCTGCCTATACTATGTTTATTCTATTTATTAACATAATTTTTTGTTAATTCCTCTAATTAGTACTATTCTTTCTAGTTGAATTCCTGACTTTATGTGATTTTTACTTTACTATGGTTTCTGATTTTATTCCTTATTCCCTATGCTATGATTATTTCGTTTATTTTAAAGCAATTTGTGTTAATTCCCTTAATCTTTACTACTCCTATTTGAATTCCTAATTCCCTGTAATTGATACCTTTCACTCATCTCTTATGTTGATTTCCTTATTGATTTTGAACCTCCGAAATATTTCTTGCCTTATTTTGTGGTTGATTATGCTGTCAAATTGATTCTTAGATATTTTCCTTAATTAGAATTTTTCGAACCTAGTCTCTATTACATGCTTTGTACTATGCTTATTTCCTTATGTGTTGCATTCCAGTCTCATATGATCTCCTTCTTTATTTGTATTTACTCTTTGAAGTTAACTCCCTTAATTAATGGAATACTTCTACTAAATTTATACTAATTGATACCTAGTTCCATAATTATTGCTTGACTTTGATTCTTACCTTACTATTCAACCTAGTTTCAAACTATATATATGCTCTCTCATTAACATACACAACACACGAACACATTGGTGCAAAACTCTCTCTCACACTCAAACTTTTTACTCTCTTTATGTAATTACTTGCTATTATTCTAAGTTAGCCGGCAACAAGTCAAGGCTAACTATTGTGCTCTCCTATTCTTCACTTTGCGTTTACTGTCTCTCTACTGGTATGTCTTGATTTCAATTCATGTTTCGAATCTAATACGTTTCATTTATTTCTTCAGCTTATCATGTCTCTGACTTGTTTTTATCTATGGTGCTGATGTTCAATGTGTAATTGACATGTTTATGCAATGGCTTCATCTAGCATGCTAGTTCTACTTCCCTGTAGCCTGTTTCAATACGACTCTATCTTGCTTTGAATATTTGTCTACTTGTTGTCCAGTTATGAAATGCACTTACTTTGCAAATTGATTTGTCACTTTAGATGTCTGATTCTATGATTGTTTATGAAACCCATACTGCGTTAATATAACCAGCTACTCCCTAATCCCATAAACCCTCACAAGGACTGCTATGCTCCTATAATGACCTATGTGTCCCCAAACCTCACTACCCCTATTTGTGGTTGCTGAACCTACCTTGGTCCTATGTTTCTTGCTTATGTATGAACCTATTTTGGGTGTTATGTTTAGACTATTGCTTGTTACTCTACTCTTTTTTCAAAGTTGTCCTATTTGAACAACTCCCCTAGTTGTTTTACAAAATTATTTCAAACAAGTCTCTTTTTCAAACTGTTTTCCTTCTTAAATCTTTTCAAAACTATGTCAAGCATTCTTACTCTATTTTTAGACCACTAAGTTCTGCCCCTTTTGTGTGAGCCTTGCCTTGGGACCCTTGAGCTCCCTATGAACTTGGTCACATGAAAGTTGGACTTTCCACACTGTCCTTACTCTGTTTTGGCTATGAAATCTGGGTGTGAGCACTGCCTGGGATCCCTTGAGATCCTTAGGGAACTCTGTCACACTCGGATATGAGAAAGGCTATGAAACAATCTTGACATTTGAGGTTCTGGAAATTTGGGCCTATTTCTCTATAGTGTAACTTCTTATTTTTATTTTCCCCTTATGTAATTCATTTCAATATTGGTATGTAATAATTTGTAAACGAATATGGGGTTGGATAGTGAAAAATAGGAGGGTAGCTATACATGTTATAAATATCAATGGGTAGAAGACAAGCTTTAGGTTCATATTCTCACGTATCAGTATTAGAACTCATGTTTAGGACCAAAGCATGCAAATCATATCATGTATTAGAAACCATTCTCCTAGGTTCCATGTTTACTGCTTTTAGCGTTTCATTTTGACATCTTTATCATCACTTAGAAATCCTGTTTCTAGGATAAACGACATTAAGCATAAAATTGTTGCTCCTGCACATCTTGAAATCATGTTATAACTTTTTTGGTCATTTAGAAATCATGCTTTTGGAATTCTG
Organism: Nicotiana glauca; assembly: GCA_026770625.1. Taxonomy (NCBI): domain Eukaryota; kingdom Viridiplantae; phylum Streptophyta; class Magnoliopsida; order Solanales; family Solanaceae; genus Nicotiana; species Nicotiana glauca. The sequence goes on from MU730460.1 coordinate 56,151, forward strand.
CATATCGTAAAATCATTCTACATTTTCATATGTGCATATTGGAAGTCATGTTTTAGGATCTCGTTCGCACTCACTCAGTCATACCTAGTTAAATTACTAATGCATGAAAAAGGACATAAAACAGTCTAATGTTTGATTATCCTGCTTAAGTGAAATTGGTCACAATCCCTGTATGTCTTAGCAACATTCAGAACATCATGCTTTAGGTAAAATAACTTCTAAACTGTTTTAATAATTCTGGTAACTGTTGCATATTATTTTACGCCTAGGAAAGCCTTAGGTAATCAACATTAACAATAAAACCAGAGTCGTCTTTGTGATTAGTGTTTAACTGTCAGCATGTTAAAATCAGTAGGCAAACCTGATTAGGACTTCCTCTCTGAGTTATGTAATAAATTTACTGTGCTATATCATTTAGATACCATGCTTAGGATCTGAATTTAGACCTTAATTGTATATGAGTCATGCTGTTTATGTGTACTATGTGTGGAGGTATATCTGAGCCTTTATTTGTCTTCATGCTTCCCTTAAATTGAAGTTCTATCTATCTATTATGTGTCGCTTTAGTATTTTACCTTTAAACTGAAGGGTCTGCCTAGAACCCCCATTTTATAGGATAGGAGTCCTAAATTCCTCCGAGACTAATAGGAAAGGACGGGTTACAGTATGCAATAGGGATCGAGACAAACCCTCGCTTTAGTTACCTTCACGGGGTGGGAAAGGGTAAATATGGATATGATGACCGGTGCCTTAATACCACGTGCAGCGCCTCTTTGAGGAGTGTCATACCGGGTATTGCATTGATACGATCCATGTTATAAACAAACCTAGGACACCCCCTACATTCACAAATATGCTTAGATTCTTTTCAAAACCTTGCTTTCCATTAATTATTTTCAAACACCTGTGTATTTAAACTTAAATCCCCTACTACTTGAGCCACGCTTGTTTATTTACTAATTGCACAAATCCACAAAAATTATTTGGCCGGGAACCACACTAGTAGATCATGAGGGGTGCCTAACACCTTCCCCTTAGGATAATTTCAAGCCCTTACCCTGTCTCTAGTTACCAAATGTAGTTATAAATGAACCCCATAGGTGCCCTAATGCATCTTAAATCGTTAGGTGGCGATTATTCAAAAATGCAAACCCCCTTTTCCCAAAAGGAAAGAGTTGTCCCAACCAAAATGTCACGTCGAAACCCGATTTCACGAGAAAAGGGAGCGCGACAGCATTACGACTCTGCTAGGGACTTTAGGATTTTACCATTTCATACCATTTTTGTGAATTTGTACCACTCTCCCCCCCCTCCCCCCATGAAATTATTTGTTTAAGCGTTTAACTTCTTCCTCAAAAGCAAAACTGACATATCTTTTCTTGTTTTCTTCCTTTACAACTGCTTTAAATTATACAATTGTTGTTATTTCTTTCTTAACGTGCAAATACATGTCAACATGTTTTTAATTATTGCATAATCATACTAAACATCATACTCCACTCATGCCAAACAAAATACTGTAGCAACACTTGATGAGTGGTTGTGCCCTTCCTATATCATTACCCCCTAAATTTGGAAAGCCTTATTTGTGGTAAAACTAGTCGATCAGCGATGCAGTCGACGGTTCCATGCCTTCCCTTTTGAGTTGTCCGCTCAAGGGTACCAGTCTAAAACCCTATAGAAATATTACTCTATTTAAATTGCGCATGCATCATGGTCAAACCTAGTCGGGTCAGTTATGTTGTCCATGTAATGATCCTTTAAGATAGCCTTGTCCAAAAAAGTCCACTGGGTTTCCCTCAATGCAAATGGACATCATCACATTCTGTGCATTTATTTGGAGAACTAAATGTTTCATGCTAATTGTTGATATTAAATAGTTGAATTTGGTGGAGGTTTGGGCCTAACCTTGTTTGCCTTGCAGAAATATGAGGCAAGAAGGCCCCAGATTCGGCATGGTCACCAATATCCACCCAAGATTGCTAAGTTGGTGGAAAGATTTACGTTATAGTGACAAAACCCTCATCAGAAAATATTTGGGTAATCTACCGTCCTTCCTGGAGATCCAGCCTAACACCATGATAATAGAAGCTGCTACCTTAGTTTGGGATTGTTAAAGGGTTGTGTTCCGCTTTGGGGGCATCGAAATGACACCTTTGCTAGAGGAGATAGGAGGACTGGCTAGTCTAGTGTGGGAAACCCTGGGTTTGCTAATGCCTTAGAACCGCACAGGCAAGGGTTTCCTAAAAATGATGGGTTTGAAGAGAATGCAGAATTGGTATGCCTAAAGAAATCGTACATCCCTTTTGACTACCTGTATGAAAGGTACGGTCACAACAAATCATATTGTACCTACCATGATGAGTTTTCCGTCACGTCCTTGGGACATATCCATCGTAGGGTATTCTTCTTCATGTTTTGCTTTCTGGGTCTGATCGTGTTTATAATAAAGAAAGGGAGAATCCATACTAGCTAGCTATGGTAACCAAGACCCTAATGGAGGGGATTGGTGGGCAGACATTCAACATTGTACCCATGATCATCGAAGACATATACCGAGCCTTAGAGAAGTGTCAAAAAGGAGCGAGACACTTCGAAGGCTGCAATACACTACTTCATCTTTGGCTCATGGAACATCTCCAGAAGGGCAAATACGGATAAGAAATTTGGCGAAGGGCCTCGGATGATCACATTGCTTTCCACTATCCAAAGTGAATGAATTACATCCCTGACATGTTCGCTCAACCTAAGAATGCCAAAGAATGGGTTGAGCTCTTTGATAACCTAACCGAATGGAAGGTTCAATGGATGTTTGAGTGGTTTCCGATAGGGGAGTTCATTGCTCGATCCAAAGATGCACCTTTCCTGACACTGATTGGTCTATGAGGAACATACCCTTATGTCCCTCTTCGAGTAATGAGGCAAGCAGGTAGGAAGCAAGTCATACCCAAGGTCGACAAGATGATCCATCTTCAAGCTGACTTCCAAAATGATGATAGTCCCCACAAGTGCCAAGCCCAGCACATGTGGCACTGCAAGATCGTAATGGAGAAAGATACCATCAAGCCAGACAGATATCATGTTGGTTGTACCCCTTCCTATTCTGGTTGGTTGGAAGACAATTGGGATGGTCTAGGCTGGCCAAAGTTCGTTCAAGGACACAGAATTATAGATGAAAAGGTCGAAGCGCAAGCTAAGTACAACCAGCTAAGCAAAAGGATACATGAGTGCAAGAGCGAACCCTGTGAGATACAAGAGTCAAACAAGAAGCTTCTTGAGGAATAGAAAGACATGGCTATCAGTGCCAACAAAAAGGCTAGGATACTTGGAACAAGGCATAGTAGAACTGGAGGGAAAATTTCTCAAAAGGGTTGACGACTGTCAAAAGGCTGAAGGGACCGAAGGTGGAAATCTAGCTAGAGCATACCTGTTGCTGGGACTTCGCGAATCGTGGAAGCTGTTCGATGGAACCAAGGATGTCGAATTCGGGGAAAGTCCTTCTGGGACCAAACAAATAGGTATTTACTTTTTCGCTTTATGAATGTAATAAGGCCAATGGCCATTAGTCACTTTTATTTCTTGCTTATTTAGTGTCATTTTGAGATTCGCCCATCTTTGTCAATAAAGTGAGGCACTTAGCATTAAAAGTTCTCCAAGTCTATTTGTCGCTAAGCCTACCTCGGGCACAAAGAGGTTCCCAAATTAGGACACGCTTTACATTCCCGCACTATGTTTTTTAAATATTGCAATACTTTTTATAATCCTCACTGACTTGATTACCTTTTGTTTTATTTTGTTTTTATTATTCCCCTCCCTAAAGGTTAGTTCATAGACTATGGCATCATCATCTTATTTCACAAGATCCAGGGTCCCTCCACCCACTCCTCCTCTCAGCCCCTCTAAAGGCAAGAATAAAATGGAAGATTTAAACAACATCAGGAAGGAGAACACAACAGAATGGGTAGAGGCCACTGATGGCTAAGGTGTTCGGGTTCCTAACGAGAATGTTTCACAACTTGAACAAAACTGTCAAAATTCCAGGAAGAACTCGATTAGATTTAAAATCTAGCAAGCCTCTCATTTTCCCTCAACACCCTAGATATCAACTTCCCCAACACTCAAAACCCTACACTTCCTCAAAATATCCCAAAATCGCAGCATTATCCCGTGCCTCATCATCACGCTGCTCCACCAAAGAACCAATATAACACCTGACATACCCCAAACAACACTCCACCACTCATCCAAGAACCTCAGAACTCCATAAACAACCATTTCCACACCCATACACCAGGCCACCATAACACTCCTATCTACGTAGAGACCATGCCCCACTCCACCCAACCTATCTCATTCACACCTGAGTCTGATGAAAAGGATCTACTTATCAGGAACTTAGCCGAGGAACTTAAGAAACTAACCAGGCGGATTTAGGGCGTTGAGGGAAGCAAAGGAATCGAGGGGCTAAACTATGAGGACCTTTGCATACAGCCTGATGTCGAACTACCTGAGGGGTACAAACCTCTTAAGTTTGAAATGTTTGATGGTACAGGTGATCCAAGGGTCCATCCGAGGACATATTGCAACAAGATGGTTAGAGTAGGGAAGGATGAAAGGATCCGCATGAAGCTATTCATGAGGACTTTGAAAGAATATGCATTATCTTGGTACATCAGCCAAGATCCCAAGAAGTAGTCAAGCTAGGTAGGCATGGCATCTGACTTTATAGATAGATTCAGGTTTAATATAGAATACGCACCAGACGTGTTCTATATCCAGAATTTGAAGAAGAAACCCACATAGATGTTTCGCGAGTATGCTACTCGCTGGAGATCTAAAGCTGCTAAGGTCAGACCCACCTTAGAAGAGGAGCAAATAAATAAGTTCTTTCTCCAGATCAAGATCCACATTACTATGAGCGACTGATGATGATTGAGAACCACAAGTTCTCCGACATTATATTATTAGGTGAAAGAATTAAAGAAGGTATCAAAAATGGCATGGTTACAAATTTCGAAGCCTTACAAGCTACGAATAAGGCTTTACAGTCCGGTGGTGTGTCCAAGAAAAAGGACGTAGGGGTCGTGATTATTGCACAAAGGACCAAGTCTCCCCTTAAATACCAAGCTTACCCAACACCTCTACTCGCATACCAGCCAACCCTAAATTACCAAGAACCCTTATACCAAGCTCCACCACCAACTTCTCAGTCACCTCCACCTCCTACATATACAGCCATAGCTCTACCCATCGACCAGCTGTATGAAAGGCTCAAAGCTGCTGGTTATATCACTCACATCCCTGCCACAACCCCTAAGAATCCTTCTCAGTGGGTTAACCCAACAAGTCCTGTGCATACCACCCCGGCATGAAAGGGCACACCATCGATGAATGCTGCTCTTTGAAAGACAAGATACAGTCTTTGATTGATAACAAGATCATTGTGGCAAAGGAACCCGCTCCAAACGTCCGCAACAACCCTCTGCTAGACCATAAGGGTGGATGTATCCACATGATTGAACTAGAAGATGACTGGGATCCCGAGGGATCAATCGAGTTGATCACAGAAGGTGATGACCCGAAGAAACCGACAACTACTCTCAATCCAATCATAGTCCAGATCCAACCTTCTGAGGACGATGAGGTGAACATCTATGTGCCTCTTGAGTTTGAAGCAGTGCCATTGCAAAGGCACCGACACTGATTGAGGTTGAATTTGCATCTTCGGCGAATGCACCTGCACTATTTGAGGTTGCAGTCTTGCCATCCAAGGCACATGTTCTGTTCGAAGTAAGGATAGCAGCGCCGAATGAAGCAAGCAGACCTCCAATTTAAGTCCTATATATTTATTATGTGTCGCTTTAGTATGTTACCTTTAAACTTGAGGGTCTACCTAGAACACTCTTTTATAGGATAGGAGTCCTAAATTCCTTCGGGACTGATAGGAAGGGACGGGTAACAACATGTAATATGGGTCGAGACCAACCCTTGTTTTAATTACCTTCACGAGGTGGGAAAGGTTAGATATGGATATGATGACCGGTGCGTTAATACCACGTGTAGCCCCTCTTTGAGGAGTGTCATACCGGGCATTGCATTGATGTGATCCATATTATAAACAAACCTAGGACACCCCCCTACATTCACAAATATGCAAATATGCTTAGATTCTTTCCAAAACATTGCTTTCCATTAATTTTTTTCAAACACCTGTGTATTTAAACTTAAATCCCCTACTACTTGAGCCACGCTTGTTTAGTTGCTAATTGCACAAATTCACAAAAGATGTTTGGTCGGGACCACACTAGTGGATCCTGAGGGGTACCTAACACCTTCCCCTTAGGATAATTTCAAGCCCTTACCCTATATCTGGTTACTAAATGTATTTATATATGAACCCCATAGGTGCCCTAACGCACCTTAAATTGCTAGGTGGCAACTCTTTAAAAATGCAAACTCCAAAAGGAAAGAGCTGTCCCAACCAAAATGTCACGTTGAAACCTGATTTTGCGAGAAAAAAAGGGGGTGCGACACATATATGTTGATAGCTGGTTTATATGATAGGAGTCTTAATTATGTATTATTGGTATTGTTTCTCAATTTGAAAGAAAAGACAAGTTGAAACATGTTATAAATCAAAAAATTAATTTTGAGTTGTTGAATTGTGGACTGTTTTGTGAGCTATTTCTTGTTGCTATTGGGTTGTCTATTTTGCTACTATTTTATGGAGTTTGGGAGGAGAAATAGTGTTTAAAACACCATATAATGGCAGAGTGGTTGGATGGTCGGTCGTTGTTACATTTTTTAGGTTGTTGGACACTACTTTGGTTGTCATTTTATGTATGAAGTGATTAGGGTGTGTAGATAGCTTTGTAGTATATTGTGATAGAGATAAGGTTGGGACATGTTGTTATTGTTGGTGTTCTTGCTATTTTTTGTATATGGTATTGGAGGAGGGCCTTGTTATAGGGGAGATATTGCCAAATTTACGTAAACAAGCTACTAGTTTATGTTATGGACTTAGTCTTTAATCAGCATTGATTTTGAATCTCCTTATGTTGTGGTAGATTGAGTTGAGTTATTTGAAGAATAGCATAGAAAGTATTAAGGACTCAACATAGTTAAGATATGTTAAGTCTATCTCTTCTTTCTTTTGGCGTGATCTATATGACATGAACGAAACGAGCAAATGCACAACTTCCATAAAGTACTCTATTCGTAGAAATGCTAGAGATATGTATGTTCTTATCCTCCCATAAGTCTTATTATTCTATCTCTTGTTCATGGGTCTCAAAAAAATACGCATTTGATAAATTTATCCGAAAGGCATATTGAGTTTTATGGCATTCCGAGAAAATTTAATTAACGTATGTCTTATGCATTTCATGTATTTATACATGTACATTGACCCATGACTCAGACGGTGTTATATATATATATATATATATATATATAATATATATATATATATATATATATGGGTTATGGGAAAAGGTTATGGCGTTATATACACACCACCACATGATCAGCTGGTATACATTGACGATTTTGCTCACAATGGCCGAGATAATATGATGGGATGCCCTCAGAGGCTGGATGATATTATGAACACATGTGCCTATGCACAACATGACATTCATACGCATATGCATTACATTATAAGTATTTCATGATTTACAGACTTATCCAGACTTACAAGTTGAGTCATTTACTCTATATATCTTCCATGTCTTTTATGTACTTATTTAGGTGCCTTACACACTCGGTACATTATTCCTATTGATATCCCTTTTGCCTAGGGATGCTGCATTTCACGTTCGCAAGTCCGGATAGAAAGTTCGAGAGTCCTTTAAGAAGGTTGTTAGCTCAGTGGAAGGTATTGGTGCGCTCCATTTTTTCGGAGTTGCTTCTTTGGTCAGTATGATTAGTACATGTATTGATTGGTATGTCGGGACCCTGTCCCGACCATTATGACATTATATATTCTTAGACGCTTGTAGATAGATGTCCATTATAAGGACACTTGTATGACCTTGTCGGCCTAAGTTTCGAGTATGTAAAGAATCATGCTGGCCTTATAGGCCCATACTTCTTATGTATATGTTTGTATTCCCTCATGCTTTACACTGGTTCATTTACCTATGATAGAATAATATGAAAGATATGTTATGTTGGTACTCGGTTGAGTAAGGTATCAGTGCCCGTCGTGCACCATCGGTTTGGGTCGTGACACATATAACAACTGTATCAAAATCTTAAACGGAGTTTCCCCACACAAGGTTTGACAAGCCACATACCTCGAACTAAGTTCAAAATAAATCTGAAATCACGCTCTTTCCATGAGTATCCAACTCCGAGAGGCCCAATTCTAATCAAATTAATTACATAGCATAAAAATATATACAAGCAAGTAATTTAGCTAATGAATTCAAAACTAAGGCAATAAAATAGGAAAACGCCCGAAAATCCTCCCCGAGCCCACGTCTTGGAATAGGGTAAAAGTCACAAATTATGAACACCTATTCAATCACGAGTTTACTCGAACAAAAATCATCCAAATCCGGCGTCTAATTCTCAGTCAAACCTCACGTTTTCAATTAAGGAACTTTTCCCCCCATTTCCAAACTTATACCCTCAAATTCCTTAATTAGATGAGGAAAACAACAATAAATTAATGTATTATGATCAAATTAGAGTTAGGATTCGTTACCCAATAATTCTTCTTCATAAACCCTCGAGAAATCGTCTTCCACCGAGCTCCAAATTAATTTTTGTGTTATGAAATTTCAAATCCTCGAAATCCTATTTTATGCCTAGCGATCTCCGAAATTGCACTCATAAGGCCGCATCCGCACCTGCGGAACAATGATCGCAGGTGTGAAGGTCACTTATTCGGGCTAGGGCCGCATCTACGGCCCCCCGGCCACATCTGCGATTCATGTTGCCCAAGCTCATTAATTGCACTCTGTGGCTCTACACCTGCGGTCCCGTATCCGCAGGTGCAAAAACAATAAGTGTTGCAAATCTTCAGCCATTGCCTAAGTCCCACACCAAATCCATTAAGCATCCCAAACTCACTCGAGACCCCTGAGAACTCAACCAAACTTACCAATCAATCCTAAAACATCATACAAACTTAGTCGAGCCCTCAAATCACATCAAACAACGAAAAAACCATGAATCACTCTCAAATCCAAACTTAATGAACTTGAAATTCCAAAATTCTACAATCGATGCCGAAACCAACCAATCCATGTCTGATTGACCCCAAATTTTGCACACAAGTCATATTCAACACTGTGAACCTATTCCAACTTCTAGAATTGGATTCCGACCCTAATAACAAAATTCCACTATCAGCCCGAAACTCTAAAAATTTGACTTTCGCTATTTCAAGCCTAAATCATCTACGGACATCAAAAACACAATCCGGACATGCCCCTAAGCCAGAAATCACCCAACGGAACTAACAAAATTGATGGAATTCTATTCCATAGTCGTCTTCACTCTGTTCCGACTACGATCCAAATACTATGACTTAAGCTCTTATTTAAGGACTAAGTGTCTCAAAACACTCTGAAACTCAAGATGAACCATCCTGGCAAATCACAATAGTAGAAAAAGGCCCTAGAAAAATAGTAAATAGGGGATCAGGGAGTAAATTATCAAAACAATCGGTCGGGTCGTTACACAAACCCTCATAATTACCTAAAGAAACGTATAACCACTTACCTAACCATAACAGCCACAATTATAAACAAAATAAAAAATAGCGCAATTACTTTTGTATTAAAATGCTTGTTTTACCCGGTATCTAGTATTTGTATTGGAGCTGACTAAATTCATATTCGCGCCAGGAAGCCCAATGTTTGGGGCTGACTAAATTCAAATTCGTGATTCCATACCATGAATCCAACCTAAAATATTAAATTAAGGATAAAGGAGTACTTATTACTATACCACAACCCTTGTTCATAAAATGTCAAATGCTTCAACCTCTCCAACTCATAAAATCTCAAAACCTATCACTATCAAAATGCCTTCTATTTTTAATCTTATTTTTACAAAATTTTACTTCCAAAATCTTCTTTTGCAACTTGTCCAAATGCGACAAGAGAAACTTTTTCTTTTTTTTGGTTTATCACCCGGTGGTTAGTATTTGTATTGGGATTCAAGTAATCTAGATTTGCACGGTATAAGGCTCACTAAAGAGGATGTTCTTTTTGCTAGGATTTTTCTCATTGTCAAAGTCAATTAATTAAGGGTAAAAAGATTTTATCCATTTTACTACTCCCTCTAAATTTGAATATATGAGTTTGTGTTTATTGGTTTAATGGTTGCATATTTACTCTGTACCAATTTAAAGTGTAATATTTCACATCAAAATTATTTTCCTGTTTTATATTTTCTTTTCCTTTTTTTTCATGCCCTAATTCAGAACAGGAAAAAGAAAAAGAAAAAAGGTTGGAAGGTTAGACCGCAAATTCAAGCTTTTTTAAAAGATATAGTCACACTTAGAATTAGTTGGCGAGACCATATAACTTAAAAGATACAATCACACTTAGAATCAGTTCTCTTTTTTCGCTCTCGGTGCACGATTAGCGTGAACTGCTAATCTACGCTCATCGGAAATGGGGAGAGAACGAGGTCGGCCATCAAAGGCAAATAAGCAATTGATTGAGGAAGAAAACAATTCCATAGAAGAAAGGAGCTCAGAAGCTGTACGAATTATAACACCAAAGACTCTAGCAATTGGAGGTACTGGTACTGTTTTATCGACCAAAGTACAGGTCAATGAGAGCAATAATGGCACAAATGCAAGGAAGCTAGCTGAAGAAATAGTAGGTGACAAAGGAAAGGAGCATGCAACAACTAATTTTGAGATGTGGCCAACCCTACCAGTCCGAAGTGATGGTATCAGAACACCATCTACTACATGGATAATGCCGGTACACATGCAGAATAAGCTAAGCTCAAAGGAACCAGGGAAGGAATAGACTAAGGTCACAGATCCACAACTGAAGAATGATCAAAGTGGAAAAGGCAATGAAGCAGTAAATCAGAATGGAGGAGCACAATGTAAATTGCAGTTGGAACCATGACAACTAGCATGAAGGACATGGTCGGCGTTGTATGAGGAGAACAAAATGGCAAAGCGAGATATGGATCTAAATTTCATACCACCTATACTGGTTGAGGGTGAGTTGATTGTGGAATTGTTACAAGAGGATCTTGAGAGTGAAATTAACAAATGGAAATATGCGACAATAGTGTATGTTATTGGTGGTTTACCTACAGTTGGTGCTATAAAAAGATTTGTAGCAGCACACGGGAACTTTTCAACAAAACCAAAGGTATTTTACCACAATGCAGGGTACTTTGTGATTAATTTATCATGCATAGAAGAGAGGACTTTGGTGATGTACTCAGGGCCTCATACGTTGAACAATCGACCAATCATTATTAAGGCTTAAACTGCTAATTTTGATTTTGATGATGAAGATCTGAAAACAATTCTCATCTGGATAAACTGCCTAACCTACCATTGAGTTGTTGGAGTGAAAATGCCTTGAGCAAAATAAGTAATGGTCTAGGCCATCCCATATATGCTGATGCATGTACTTCGAATACAGAGAGAATATCATATACAAGGTTTCTAGTTGAAGTAGATGTAACTAAGGAGCTCCTAAAAGGTATCAAAGTCAATGATCCACAAGGCAGAATGATAGAGCAGGAGAAATAGTATGACTAGAAGCCAACTTATTGTTTAAGGTGTATGCAAATTGGACACAATTATCAACAACAACAGGTCAATATAGCAGGGGTATAGAAGAAGATAGACCAGCAGCAGCACTTCAAAATTCCAAAGCAAAGGACAGAATGGAAACCTGTTAATACTGCAGATAGAATACAAAACTAACAACAAAAAGAACTGCCATTGAAGGCTAATGAGAGCCTAGTGACTAATGACAAAGGCATGGAAGGTGGAGATATATGACAGAAAGTGAAGAGTAAATTAGCAACAAAAGGAAAAACAATACCAATACCTGGGCAGCACATCACAATTATGAATGGGTTTAATAAGCTAGTAGAGATAGGGCAAAAACAAAACCTTAAGGGAAATGGTGTAGCTGAATGCAGTACAGGTAGAGGGATGGATGTAGAGGTTGTAGCACAAAATAATCCCAAAATAATAATATGATCATCACATGGAATGGAAGGGGATTCAATAAAGTGTTTAAGCACAAAGAGTTAAAGGTATTTATAAAGGAAAATAAAGTAACTGTGATAGCAATAACTGAGCATATGGTGCATGAAATAAAAGCTGATAAGATTATAACAAAGGTACTGCCAGGGTGGGAGTGGTGTCAAAATGTGTCAAATTCATGTAAGGGGAGAATATGGATAATATGGAATCCAAATATGCTTAATTATAAAGTTATGGAGAGGTCTTCCCAGATTATACACAGTAATGGAAGATTGTAATCTGACTAAGTTACCTACAGTGGATAGAGCTTATACATGGACAAATAGCCATGTTTATAGTAGCATTGATAAAGAAATTGTAAATTCTAATTGGATGATCAATATGCCTCATAAGCAAGTATATATAATGGATTCTCTATTCTCTGATCACTCTCCATTGGGAATTGAGATAAAAGGGAAGTTGTGGCAACAAGAAGAGACCCTTTAAATTCTATAATTGTATAGCTGACCACCCGAATTTCGGGAGGATTGTGGAAAATAACTGAAAAATGAATTATGGTAGTATGGCAGCTATATGGCAGAGTCTGAAAGCTGTAAGAGCAGCTTTGAAACAGTTAAATTCAAAGGAGTTTATGAATGTTACAGAAAAAATTAGAACTATAAGAGGAAAGTTGGAAGACATACAAGGAAGAATAAGGACTGCTAATACACCAGACAACCTGTTTGATAAAAAGAAATACCTGCTACTACAATTAGAGAAATGGGATAAAATTGAGGAATCCATCCACAAACAAAAGTCAAGAGTACAATGGCTGCAATTGGGAGATACTGATAGTGCTTATTTCTTTGCTAGCATGAAGGGAAGGAAGGTGCAAAATCATATAACAAAACTATCATGACCCAATCTCCATACCCAGTCGTGATGGCGCCTCTCGTGAAGACAAGGCCAGCCAACTAACCCAATTCGTTTCTTTAACACTTACTAAACATAAATAGATGGAAAATGCAACTTCAAGAACATTAATTATCAACATTACAGCCTAACTCAGCCCGATCGGGGTGTCAGAAGTCACGAGCATCTAGGAGAATCTTTATTACAATTTCAAAGTCTATAATACATAGATTAAAATCTGGAAATCAAGGAGAAGAAGAAACTCGGTGCCGCGAACGTCGGCGGTCACCTTGCTTAACTACGATAGCAATACCTTCAATCCGCTATTAACCCGCTACCGGATGAACAATACCTGCAACTGCACGCAAGGTGCAGGGAGTAAAGTGAGTACTTCCAACTCAGTGGTAATAAGAGCGAATAATATCTGAGTGATAAGAAAACACGTATGAGCACTCCAAAATGCTATAACAGACAGTACAACCCTTTAGAAAAAAACCGTAATACTGTGGAAATCCTTTAGAAAATATCAAGCTCAGTTAAAAATCTCTTTTACAAATATCCTTTCTCCAACAGTCAAGCATATGAATACTACATCAGATAGTGCAAGCCGGCACATAAGTCAGCCCCTTGGGCACAACACTCCTTAACATATAACACCAGGGTATCTAGTCAACAAGGCAAGTAATAGCATGTATGCCAATGATATGTGAGTGCTAAAAGTCATACCATGTAGTACAAACAGGAACAAATGCATGAATGCAATGTAATGCACATGACCGCTGTGGCGCGCAGCCCGATCCATTTGGGTACCCTGCGCTCACTGGGGGTGTGTACTGACTCCGGAGGGGCTCCTACAGCCCAAGCGCTATAATACTGCGGCGTGCAGTCCGTTCCATATAATATACTACTGCGGCATGCAGTCCGATCCATATAATATACTACTGCGGCGTGCAGTCCGATCCATAGAAAATACTATTGCAGCATGCAATCCGATCCATACATGTATATGTATATATTGCTGCGGCGTACAGCCCGATCCATATCTCAGTCCAGAAATGCACACGTAACACTGCTGCGATGCATAGCCCGATCCATGCTCAGTCCAGCAATACACATAATCTCCTTGGGCAATAGTAAAATAGCAGTTCTCAGCTCAAAACGTCAGAAAAATATCATTTAAGTTTTCAAATATTAGAAAGATGGCTGAGTTTGCAAAACAGTATTTAGAACCTTGGACTGAGATCAAATAATATGCAACGTAATGCAAAAACAGTGATATCAATCCCTGAAGGATTCAAATAATCGGCAAGAAGCCCAAAACATGGCAATCGGCCCAAATCATGATAGCATCAAGTAGTTTTCAATCAATCACGCAGTAAAATCAACAACTGGGACGGACCAAGTCACAATCCCCAACAGTGCTCTAACCCACGCTCATACCTGGCGTGCAAGTCACCACAATATAGCACTATGATGTGCAAATCCGGGGTTTCAAACCCTCAGGATAATATTCACAAGTATTATTCACCTCGAACCGGTGAAATCTCTAGCTCTCGACGCCTTTGCCCCTCAAACCGGCCTCCATGCGCGCCAAATCTATCCAAAATCAGAGCGAATACATCATAATAGGCTAATGGAACATAACCCAATTGAAATTACTTGAAAAATACTCAAACACGAAGTTGGAAAAATAAGAGCCCCGGGCCCACTTCTCGAAAAATTACGAAAGTCACATCATTGGATTCCTCGACTCGCCAAGAGTCCATACATATAAAGTTTACCAAAATCGGAACTCAAATGGACTTTCAAATCCCAAAAATTCGTTTTTCAAAACCAAGCCCTAGTTCTTCACAATTTCAACCCACTTTCATTAATTTAAGTGTTAATTCTTCAATAAAATGATGTTTCTAAGTCAAGAGACTTACCTCCAATCAAAACCCGTCGAAAACCCTCTTCAAATCGACCAAAAAGCTCTCTTGGCGGAGTAAAAATGGTGAAAATAATAAATGGGTCGCGGATGAAATAACCCTTAAAAGCATTCTGCCCAGGTATTTTAACCTTATGCGATCGCATCACTACCATTGCGATCGCATAGCACAAATTTCATCTTCCCAAAATTCCTCCTATCCGATCGCACTACTACTCATGCGAATGCACTGACCATCCTCCCAAGCCTATGCAATCGCACAACCCTTTATACAATCGCATAGAGCAAATCTGAGCCCCCTGCCAAACCTTCTATGCGATCTCATAGAACAAAAATTCTCTGCAATTTTTCTGCTGGATTTTTCAACTCAAAAATCCCTGTTAGCCATCCGAAATCACCCCGAGGCCCTCGGAACCTCAACCAAAAGCAAAGATACGTTCTAATACTTCATTCAAACTTGCTCGAGCCATAAAAACACTATCGTTAACATCAATTTTTGCCAAATTACCACGGATTCAAGCCTAAGTCAAACTAACACTTCCGAAACTTGCATTTGATCAAAAGCCCAACCTAAACACCTCTGAATGACCTGAACTTTGCACGCATATCAAAAATCACCTAACGGAGCTACTGAAACTCCCAGAATTCCATTCTGACCCTCAGATCAAAATATCACCTATCAACCGGAATTCGCCAAAATTCAAACTTAGCCAATTCAAGCCTAATTCTACACCGGACCTCCAAATTCAATTCCGATCGCACTCCTAAGTCACAAATCACCATCCGAAACTAGTCGAATCATCGAAAATCCATTCTGAGCCCTCTAACTCATAAGTCAACATCCGGTTGACTTTCTCAAACTAACCTTCTCTTAAGGAGACTAATTGTCTCATTTCCAACCAAACTCTATCCGAACTACTTCAAATTCACCAAACACATGTAATGAAACATATAGAAGCATAAAACGGGGAAAACGGTGCGGAGATACATGAGACGATAGGTCGGGTCGTTACATCCTCCCCAACTTAAACTAAACGAACGTCCTCGAGCGTACCCAGAGTTATCCTAGAAGCCAACCAAGGATGGAACAACCTTACCAGGCATATACCCGGGGTGATCCCACGTCACCCTATCTCTTATAGATCCGACAACACAACATGGATGAAATTACCCAATCCAGTCTAGCCCATAATTCACAGAACTACTTTTCCACTTTTGAAACCATCAACACGATCAAACCTCGCACCTATACTTTGGATAGTCCCGAACCGACTGTAATAACCCATACTTGCAACCTCAATGAAATCAAATGATATACCACATAATCCAGCACCTGCAATGATAACTTCTATTCACAACAGCTGTCCACAACAACCATATACCGATAGAAACCTCTTATTAGCTAAAGCCTCATTCCAACACTTCATATCCTATCAATAATAATGAAACACACAGCAAACCGTAACCATTTCTCAGATCAACCACTCATGAAACCACTTCATTTTTGACTAATACCACAGCAGATTTCCGAGCCAAACCTCGATATAAATCCTCTAACCAGCCGAAATCACATCAGTTCGCATTTACTAATGACTCCAATAATCACCTCGAACTCAACGCACCACTCTGGTGATATGATATCTCATCACCGGCCTAAGCCACAACTTGCATAATCCACGCACCAATGGTGAGCGGTTTGAACATACTCAAATCATGACAAATGGCTCAAACAAAAGAGTTGTAACTCAAATTCCTCGGTACCATCACAACACAAGGCTGGGACCTCGTCCCACATCATAGAAATAGAATACATGGATCTACCCCGAAGGGTCTAATCTCCACGTAGCCTCGCTATAATGCGCGATCTTATCCAAACACTGTTACACATGAAGAACCTCAAGTCACCGTGCTCAAAAGTAGATAGCCATGCACAGATTAGTGTCTGAAACCAAGCAATCCATCACACCCACACCATTCAATCCTTGAAGGACACAACCGATGCGCCATTCGCCGAGCAACACCCAATACGGACTTTCTTTAGAAATCAGTAAGTAAGGCATACAAAATAACATATGAAAAACTATTCTCAACATCACACTGTTGCGGCGTGCAATCTGACCCAAATGACATACCCGTGGCGGCGTGCCACCCGATCCACATATATTCATGGCGGCATTCCACCCGATCCACACATATATCTCACATAAGGAGATGCATATCGAGCCAAATTTGCTCATTACAACAAAATACCGAGTACCGGTCGTAAGCATACTGAGTCCATACAATATCTACATATAGCGTTGTAAGCTATAAAACTCAAACACAACTGAGGTCCTTCCCCCTTAATTTCCACTATGAATCTCGATAGCACCGCACTATATGTACCCAAAATCTAAAAATCACAATGCCTCACTGCACCGAAACAGCAACTCATAGATCTCCCCAGATCACTAACAAGCTTAATAATGATAGATTCAACCTATCCCTCAACAATACATATCGGGGCCAACCAAAATATCTCAATCTGAATATGTAGCCACGTCGGCTTGCAAACAAACTCATTACCAAGAAGCCTAAAGCTGCTCCTTCCACTTTTTATAACTCCTGCCGGATTCGTACGATACGGTGCCCGATGCCAAATAAAGGCCGAAAGCCACAATCTCGCCCGACGGCATGCCCGGCCATAAGGAACGCATCCGAAAAAGGTCCTTCAATACCGGAACTGAATCAATGGTAGAAACCTCTATACTAACATCCGTCACAAAGGCCCAATTAAGAAAAGCAATCCTTCCCAGTCGTCTGCTGATCTTTGGAATACCAACCACTCTGCCATAACATAATTTGATGCACCTCGCCACGCAACCGGTGGCATTTTCCGACATAGCCCATAGCACAATAGTCAAGAATAACCCACATTACGACAACCAGTCTACAGCTCAACACCACATGCAAAATCTAATATACCAAGCCACACTAGGATAACATGACAACTTTTATCTCCCTTCTGCGCCGCAGACATCGACGCACTCAACTAGTCAAGAACTTTCATTGATCCCATTAAGAAGGAAAATCATTACACACTCCATGCTTCGCATACCTATAAGAAATATACTCATCTTCAAACTAGGGTAAAACCCAACAAGAACATCTCTGCCAACTTCATTTGTACAACTTAAACTGCCAGGACTGAATCCTTCTACCTAAACCGAGCTGAGCAAGCCGTCAAAACTCGAGAGCATTGCTGCAAATTGCCTGTAAAATCCCATTACTTTGAACACATACAAGGAATTAATCATATCTTTACCATACCAATTCGGTCTATTATCAAGCTATTCCTTCTATCAAATTTCTCTTTTTTATTCATCATCCACTTGATATTTGTCCCTTACCGAAGCATCACAATGCCTCAATCCAGGCCTACCACACGATACTTGAACATAAGACCACACTGTTTAAAACCCATAGGCCACCGAATACTTTCTCAATGCTTCCCAAAATATCACGTTCCAGAATACTTACTTGAAGAACTTCTTGCGAACCCGAATTTGCTGCCATTACTTTCCAGATACCAATACATAGGATCCAATAATTAACATAAAAATACAACAAGCCTCGATATTCCCCGATGAATAAACAGTCTCTGACCCCATACACAACCTTGAGACACCTGATTGATACATGTACAATCTTGAACACATTAAAACCATTCACGAGAGTCATTCACCCTCATTCAAACTGCAATTTACCAGACTTAACGAACAGAACCACTCGTGCCTTATTAGCACTCTCACACCGTAGGATATGATGTCATTCCAATTCAACGAACATCTTTCTTTTCTACACACTGAGCATTCTTTATCAACAACAGCTCAAGACATCCTA